>JAAQRG010297119.1:0-14790 GCA_011634625.1 Babylonia areolata
AACAGTTCGCGGAAATGCAGGACAGTTATCTGAAATAAAGAACAGTTCGCTGAAATGCAGGACAGTTTGCTGAAATAAAGAACAGTTCGCGGAAATGCAGGACAGTTATCTGAAATAAAGAACAGTTCGCTGAAATGCAGGACAGTTATCTGAAATAAAGAACAGTTCGCTGAAAGGCAGGACAGTTATCTGAAATAAAGAACAGTTCGCTGAAATGCAGGACAGTTATCTGGAATAAGGAACGGTTTGCTGATCTGGAATAATATGAACGGATATTTTCATACAGCGCCAAATACATGCATAAGCAAGCTCCAGAGGTGGGTTGCTGGAGCGAATTTAGCAGCGCTAAGTTGGCTTAAAGTTAAGAATGTCTCCTCACTCCACGGTAACGTCCACATACTTAGGAACATTGTTATCTCAAAGCAGACTTAACGCTGCAAAGATCTCCTCGTGGAACCTGGCCCAGGCGCTTTACAAATCCAATACTTAAAATGAACCGAGTAAGACATACAGACTGTCGGATGATCAAACTTTCCCGCGGGGGTGGAATCAAACTCAGACACTGTGTATGCATTGTGAGAAGCAATGGTCCCAGGACAGAGCCTTGTGGCACCCCGTATCTGACCATGGATGGAACAGACTGGTTTCCGTTCACAAGGACAGTTAGCGAAATAAAAGGCAGTTTGCTGAAATAAAGGGCAGTTTGCTGGAATGAAGGGCAGTTTGCTGGAATGAAGGGCAGTTTGCTGGAATGAAGGGCAGTTTGCTGAAATAAGGCCAGTTTGCTGAAATAAGGCCAGTTTGCTGGAATGAAGGGCAGTTTGCTGGAATAAGGCCAGTTTGCTGAATCAAAGGGATAGTTTGCTTGAATAAGGCCAGTTTGCTGAATCAAAGGGATAGTTTGCTTGAATAAGGCCAGTTTGCTGAATCAAAGGGATAGTTTGCTGGAATAAGGCCAGTTTGCTGAATCAAAGGGATAGTTTGCTTGAATAAGGCCAGTTTGCTGAATCAAAGGGATAGTTTGCTGGAATAAGGCCAGTTTGCTGAATCAAAGGGATAGTTTGCTGGAATAAGGCCAGTTTGCTGAATCAAAGGGATAGTTTGCTGGAATAAGGCCAGTTTGCTGAATCAAAGGGACAGCTTACTGAAATGAGGCCAGTTTGCTGAAATGAGGCCAGTTTGCTGAAATAATATCCATCTGTTCCTTTCTCTTTCTCTTTTTCTGTCTCTGTCTTTATCTCAGTTCGTTTCTGTGTCTCTTTTTTCTTTCTCTGTCTTTTTCTTTCTTTTTTTTCTTACTTTTTCTCTGTTTGTTCATTTCTCTGCCCGTCTCTGTGTGCCTCTCTCTTCCTTTCTTTCTAATTTCTATTTCAATGTCGGTTTCTCTGCTTTCCTCTTTGTTTTTCTATTTTTTCTGCATTTTCTCTCTCTTTTTCTCTGTCTGTCTCTGGTGTCCCCCTCCTCTCTCTGTCTCTTTCTCTGTCTGTCTCTGGTGTCCCCCTCCTCTCTCTGTCCTTTTCTCTGTCTATCTCTGCGTGTCCCTCTCTCTCTGTCTTTTTCTCTGTCTATCTCTGCGTGTCCCTCTCTCTCTGTCTTTTTCTCTGTCTGTCTCTGCGTGTCCCCCCCCTCTCTGTGTGTCTTTTTCTCTGTCTGTCTCTGTGTGTCCCTCTCCTCTCTCTGTCTCTTTCTCTGTCTGTCTCTGGTGTCCCCCTCCTCTCTCTGTCTTTTTCTCTGTCTGTCTCTGGTGTCCCCCTCCTCTCTCTGTCTCTTTCTCTGTCTGTCTCTGGTGTCCCCCTCCTCTCTCTGTCTCTTTCTCTGTCTGTCTCTGGTGTCCCCCTCCTCTCTCTGTCTCTTTCTCTGTCTGTCTCTGCGTGCCCCCCCCTTCCCTCCCTCTCTCTCTCTCCGTCTTTTTCTCTGTCTGTCTCTGGTGTCCCCCTCTCTCTGTCTCTTTCTCTGTCTGTCTCTGCGTGTCCCCCCCTCTCTCTGTCTTTTTCTCTGTCTGTCTCTGCGTGCCCCCCCCCCTCTCTGTGTCTTTTTCTCTGTCTGTCTCCGTGTGTCCCTCTCTCTCTGTGTCTCTTTCTCTATCTGTCTCTGGTGTCCCCCTCTGTGTGTGTCTTTTTTCTCTGTCTGTCCGTTTTTCCATGTCTGCTTCTGTATTTTTCTCTACTTGTCTGTTTCTCCTGTCTCCTTCTGTCTGTCTGTCTGTCTGTCTCTCCCTTTTCACTATGTTCCTCAACTCTTCTTTTCCTCATCTCTCCCTCTCTGTCTTTTATCTCTCTGTGTGTGTGTGTCTCTCTCTCTCCCTCTGTCTCTGCGTCTCTGTCTCTCTATTTCTCAAATGGCAGTAAATGCTTTTGATAATAAATAACAATGTCATGTCATGCGTGCGTGTGTGAGTTTGTGTGTGTGTGTGTGTGTGTGTGTGTGTGTGTGTGTGTGTGTGTTTGTGTGTGTGTGTGTGTGTGTGTCTGTGTGTCTGTGTGTCTGTCTGTCTGTCTGTGTCTGTCTGTCTGTCTGTGTGTCTGTGTGTGTCTGTGTGTGTCTGTGTATCTGTGCCCTTCATTGTCGTAGCAGGATGGCCAGAGACTGGTTTGAATGTGCACATCACAGGTGACACAGTACAGGGAAGAGAGAGGATGCTGTCAGTGACCCTCAAGCACCCAATCTGAAACAATATGTTACGAATATTTGACACCCGTGTATTGTTACCACACGAATCTATAAATTCAACATGTTGTACACCATGGGTGAAAGTCTTTTTTCGTGCATGCTTGACATTTTTAGTCAGCATTTCATGCAGAGGACACGCGAATACATACATACATACATACATCTCTCTCTCTCTCTCTCTCTCTCTCTCTCTCTCTCTCTCTCTATATATATATATATATATATTATAAAGAGAGACAAGAAGATAGAACAAAACAGGCTAGACTTTTGTGCCTGCACCTGTGTGACTAAATCAAAATACATGACAACAAAAGAAAACTCGTTTTCACTAAAAATGCATTCAGGGAAGATATATATATATATATATATATATATATATATATATATATATATATATATATAGAGAGAGAGAGAGAGAGAGAGAGAGAGAGAGAGAGAGACAGACAGACAGACAGACAGACAGACAGACAGACAGACAGACAGACAGATAGATAGTTGATAGATAGATAGATAGATAGATAGATAGATAGATAGATAGATAGATAAATAAATACAGAAAGAGAGCGAAACAGACAGACAGAAATAAACAGGCAGACATGGAGAGACACAGAGACGCAGATATACATATATGTAAAGACAGACAAAGTAAGGACAAGGATGTTGACCAACACTTCCGTTCTCAAATCACGCAGTCAGTCACGCGGGATTAGGCATGCTTCACATCAACAGAAGAAAACCACAACACAACAAAACAAATGACAAGTTTGAGGGCTTCAAAATTAAACCGCATGCTTAAACTAAAATCAGATGACAGAAAATCGAAAGAATTAATGAAATTTTAATATCCTAAATGTTGCTCGACTTGACAACACGGAGAGGATTAACCCGAACAGAAGAAAAGGAAGACATAACTTCAATAAAGACATGTTTACATGCCAAGCGATACGACTTGCTTTGCAGGATGACATAGTGCAAGTTTTCTTCTTTTTTTTTTCCCGTCTGAACCTGCATTCCAGCGTTAGATTTGGTTTGTTTAAATTTGCTTCAGAAAGATAACAGATGACAAGACTTACTTATATTACTTACATTCTACATGTATCCAGTTACTGTCATGCTTATATTTTTTAAATCAATTTGTATATTTAAGGATCAGATGTGATAAACATTTTTTTCAACACCTTTTATCTTTGCCTTGTGTACTAATGTGTATACTTATTTGTTTATCTTGTTTAATCATTATGTGAGAATACAAGTCGGCTACAGGACTCCACAGATTACAGATCAAGCAATAATTATATCACTGCCGAAACTACCTCCTATGAACTGACTGACGGGTGTCGTTTTATGCAAACTGTCCCTAAGATAGGGTGTACACGACATGCCTCAGTGTGTGTCATTTGATGCAAAGTTGTTGTCGATGCATCAGTGTGTATTCAGATGTCAAAAAGAACACCGTGAAGTTGATCTCGATGCCTCATGGTGTGTTATAAGATAAGATAAGATGTTGTTGTCTCGTTCGTCATTTATCAGATGGATTCCCCCGTCTCCTCGACGAAGGCGGCAGTACGACGCAGCTCCTCCAGTCCTCCATAGAGCTTCCGGGCCGCTGGGATTGGGTCTGGCTAAGATAAGATAAGAATAACTTTATTATCTCCAACTAGAGAAATTTGATCAGGTGCATTATCACAACATAGACAGGTAAACAACATGGGCACCATAGCTGTAAATGTCAACAACAGTTTTTACGAATATAACGAATACACAAATGTTAAAATTTCACATACACCGTGTTATACATTCATCCACACATTGCAGTTAATAACTAGTATTCTTAATGTAAAAACAGAAGGAATTAAGAAACATTATTTTGAATATAATTATGAGCATACCCTACTATATTGCACAATAATTATAATAGATAGGTAAGATAAGAATAAATTGCATCAGGTGCGGAAAACCACAACCAGATAATCAGCACACACCCGCACCCCTCGCACCCCCCCCCCTCCCCCATCCAGCCCCACACACGGATTACCTAATTAAAACAGTAGTAATAAACATATGTTCTCAAATAAAAGCATTTCACATATTCACTTTAAAAACATTGCAATTAACTGTTACATCGTAATTATTAACAGAAATCTATTTAGAATATGAACCTTAACATTAGACATATTCCATCATACATTCATCCTGCATTTTGCACATTATTCATCCTACATATTGCACATTCATAATAACCAATTGTCATGCTTTTTAAGCTCAGTAAACACACACACACACACACACACACACACACACATACACAC
The DNA here is from genome assembly GCA_011634625.1 of Babylonia areolata. Lineage (NCBI taxonomy): Eukaryota > Metazoa > Mollusca > Gastropoda > Neogastropoda > Buccinidae > Babylonia > Babylonia areolata. The sequence continues at coordinate 4,980 of JAAQRG010297119.1, forward strand.
ACACACACACAACTAGAACAAGGTACAACCTGTCATGCACGGACTTTTACACGTCCCACATGAGAGTTCGCGCGCGCGCGCGCACACACACACACACACACACACACACACACACACACACACACACACACACAACACAACACACACACACGCGCGCGCGCGCGCACGCACGCACGCACAGACGCACCCACACACATAGTTCTCAAGAATTAAAAAGCTGGATTGAACGTGGAATAAAAGTCTTCAGAGCTCTGGATTTCAACTTAAAAGTTCTGTAGCGTCGTCCTGATGGCAGTAGTACGTTGCTAAACTATGGGTGTCGTCAGTTGCTGTCTGCCTGCTTTTCTTAACCACTCGCCTTTCATACAGCCCTTGCATACTAGCTTGTTTCACTCCTACAATTTTACTGCATACACTCATGACATCGTTCAAAACACGCTTGCTCCTCACTCCCAAACTTCCATACCAGCACAAAAATGAAACTGTGAGCACGGACTCGATACAACATCGATAGTAACTTTGAAGAATATATGAATTTATACCAATATTTCTAAGTTTCTGTAAACAAAGAATTCTAGATGGGCATTTCTTATGAATGTAATCAACATTTCTGTCAAAAGTCAGCTTATTGTCCAAGATGGCCCCTAAATTCTATATTCATTGACCCTCTCCACTGTTTGACCATCTATAACAAGGGTAGCTACAGGCAAGGGGTCTTTCCGAAAATCTATTAACATTTCTTTTGTTTTCAATACGTTGAGATCCAGATAGTTTTCCTCACACCAAGAACAGAACATTTTTACTTTCACTGAAGTAAATAGCATCAGAGTTGGACAGACCTTCAATAGCTGAATCATCAGAATATTTTATGACAGGAGTTTCCTCCGTGCCTCTGCAGTCATTTGTGTACAATGTAAATAGGACAGGGGACAGCACTGTACCTTGGGGTGCACTAGTAGAAGTAGTGTTTAGAGAAGAGTGGGCAGAATGAAAACGGACGGACTGAGTTCTATTGAGAAGAAAACTTACTATCCAAAGAATAAGCTTCGGATCAACATCCACGCCCAACAGTTCGAGGGCAAGGAGATGAGGTTGTATTGTGTTAAAAGCAGAAGAGAAGTCAACAAAAAGGATACGAACAAAGGATCTTTTTTTTAAAATTTAAATGAAGGAGAGCATTGTGAAGGAGAGTTAGGATAGCATCGTCAGTACTTCGGTGTGGTTTGTAAGCAAACTGAAGAGAGTCAAGATGCTGTTTTGTGAAAGAAAGTAGATGGCGGAGAACATTTTTTTCAAAGCATTTCATCACTGTTGAAGTCAGGGCAACAGGACGGTAGTCATTTAGTGCGGCTAGGTTCTTTTTCTTGGGGATAGGACAGATAGTTGATTTTTTTCCAGATGCTGGTGACCGAGCAAGTCCTTCAGAGACCAGTTGAAAATTTTACAGAACACGTCACACAGCTAGGAAGCACATGTTTTGAGTAATCTTCCGCAGGTATTGTCTGGACCAATTGCCTTCGTGATATTCAGTTTTAAAACTAAAGATTCAACAACTTTTGCATCGATCTCAAAGTCCTCACCTGTGTTCCTATCTTTGATCTTGTCATGCAACTGTGACATAATACTATCCAGTATTATTCGTTGCTTTGTTAGTTAAAGAAAACTGGTTGATCTCGATACCTCAGTGTGTGTTATTCGTTGCTGTGTTAACGAAAGCTGTGAAGTTGATCTCGATACCACAGTGTGTGTTATTTGTTGCTGTGTTAAAGAAAGCTGTGAAGCTGATCTCGATACCACAGTGTGTGTTATTTGTTGCTGTGTTAAAGAAAGCTGTGAAGTTGATCTCGATACCACTGTGTATGTTATTCGTTAATGTGTTAGTTAAAATAAAGATGTTAAGGTGATCTCGATGCCTCATGGTGTGTTATTCGTTGCTGTGTTAAAGACAGCTGTGAAGTTGATCTCGATACCACAGTGTGTGTTATTCGTTGCTGAGTTAAAGAAAGCTGTGAAGTTGATCTCGATACCACTGTGTATGTTATTCGTTGCTGCGTTACAAGAAAGCTGTGAAGGTGATCTCGATGCCTCAGTGTGTGTTATTCGTTGCTGCGTTACAAGAAAGCTGTGAAGTTGATCTCGATGCCTCATGGTATGTTATTCGTTGCTGCGTTACAAGAAAGCTGTGAAGGTGATCTCGATGCCTCATGGTGTGTTATTCGTTGCTGCGTTAAAAGAAAGCTGTGAAGTTGATCTCGATGCCTCATGGTATGTTATTCGTTGCTGCGTTACAAGAAAGCTGTGAAGGTGATCTCGATGCCTCATGGTGTGTTATTCGTTGCTGCGTTAAAAGAAAGCTGTGAAGTTGATCTCGATGCCTCATGGTATGTTATTCGTTGCTGCGTTACAAGAAAGCTGTGAAGGTGATCTCGATGCCTCATGGTGTGTTATTCGTTGCTGCGTTAAAAGAAAGCTGTGAAGTTGATCTCGATGCCTCATGGTATGTTATTCGTTGCTGCGTTACAAGAAAGCTGTGAAGGTGATCTCGATGCCTCATGGTGTGTTATTCGTTGCTGCGTTAAAAGAAAGCTGTGAAGTTGATCTCGATGCCTCATGGTATGTTATTCGTTGCTGCGTTACAAGAAAGCTGTGAAGGTGATCTCGATGCCTCATGGTGTGTTATTCGTTGCTGCGTTAAAAGAAAGCTGTGAAGTTGATCTCGATGCCTCATGGTATGTTATTCGTTGCTGCGTTACAAGAAAGCTGTGAAGGTGATCTCGATGCCTCATGGTGTGTTATTCGTTGCTGCGTTAAAAGAAAGCTGTGAAGTTGATCTCGATGCCTCAGTGTGTGTTATTCGTTGCTGCGTTAGAAGAAAGCTGTGAAGTTGATCTCGATGCCTCAGGGTGTGTTAATGGTTGTGACACACCATCTCTTTCACCCGACGTCCTAGACCTGGAGTCCGTGCTGACAGTGACAGAGGACGGGTCGAGTGTTCCTGCAGTGACACATTGTGGCTGATCAACGTCAGCTTCACACATCACTGCTCCATCCCCTGACCGGCCAATAGCGCCCCTTACAGCGTTCCCCACTCGTCGGTATAACGAAAATTAATCATTAAAAAAAAGAGAGGGAAAAAAAATCAGCACCCGACACACAATCTGCACAAAAGCCGATCCGATCCACACACACATAAAAAAGTGTTGATTCCGGAACAAAACATTCCACAATAGCCACGGCGTGTGAGAAAACAAACAAACAAACAAACAAAACAACACACATCAGCAACTTGATCTCAGAGTTCTCTCTCTCTCTCTCTCTCTCTCCCCCCCTCTCTCTCTCTCATTGCCTGCTTGCCTGTCTGTCTGTCCGTGTGTGTGTCCAGCCAACCCTAATGTATATTGTGAGGAATGTAATGTCACTTGCTGCTATTTCCGGACTCCACATGTTCTTCCCTCGTTTCCCTCACACAGTCCATAGACCCCTTTGTCGTGAAGGAAATAACAGTACTTTGCAGGAACGGAAATAACAATACTTTGTAGTAACGGAAACAACAATACTTTTGTAGTAAAGGATATAATATTTTGTAGTAGCGGAAATAGCAGTATCAGTATATATCCATACTTTGTAGTAAAGGGAATAATAATATTTTGTAGGAACGGAAACAACGCTATGTAGTAACGGAGATAACAATACTGTGTAGTAACGGAAATAACTAGTACTTTGTAGTAGCGGAGATAACAATACTTTGTAGTAAGGGGAATAATAATACTTTGTAGTAACGAAAATTACAATACTTTGTAGTAACGGAGATAACCAGTACTTTGTAGTTACGAAAATAGCAATACTCTGCAGAAACGGAGATAACAATACTATGTGGTAACAAAAATAACAATACTTTGTTGTGAAGGAGATAATAATACTTTGTAGTAAAGGGAATAATAATAATTTGTAGAAACGGAAATAACAGTATTTTGTAGTAAGGAAAAGAACAATACTTTGTAGTAACGGAAGTAACAATACTTTGTAGTAAAGGATATAACAACACTTTGTAAGTAAAGGAAATAATAATACTTTGTAGTAAGGAAAATAACAATACTTTGTAATAACGGAAAAAAACAACAACCCAAAAAACAATAGTAGTGGTGGAGAGAAAAACACTTTATAGTAAAGGGAATAGTAATATTTTGTAGTAACGAAAACAACGCTATGTACTAGCGGAAATAACAATACTTTGTTTAACGGATGTAACAAGGCTTTGTAGTCAGGGAAATAGTAATATTTCGTAGTAACGGAAACAACGCTATGTAGTAACAGAAATAACAATACTTTGTAGTAAGGGAGATAACAATGCTTTGTAGTAAAGGAGATAACAATACTTTGTAGTAAAGGAAATAACAATGCTTTGTAGTAAAGGAGATAACAATACTTTGTAGTAAGGGAGATAACAATACTTTGTAGTAAAGGAGATAACAATACTTTGTAGTAAGGGAGATAACAATGCTTTGTTATAAAGGAGATAACAACGCTTCTTAGTGACGGAAGTAACAACGCTTTGTAGCAGCGGAGACAAAGGCAAACGGAACGTTGGAAGAGTGGTACACATCGCAGGACAGAGAAAGCAAAGCAGGCATCCCTTACCAGGCTCACCAGCAACACATCCTCAGCGCACGCAGGCTCAGGACCAATCAATGCAGGAGCGGCACAGTCGCCAGAGACGGATGGCAAGGCGAAGAAGAGCAGAAAACATGTCGTCATGTGTCCGCAGGGAGAGGTGCAGGAGAAAAAATCCAACATGCTCTCCTAATCACAGAGTTCTATGGAGGGTTTTGTGGTCTGCTGACGTCACTGACTGTTTTCTTTCTTTTCTTTTCGTTTTTTTTTCTTTCTTTTTTTCTTTCTGCTATATCTGTTAGTGTTGATTAAATGATTACCTCAGGTTTCCTGACTGGTTTTTTTCCCTTGCCATATCTGTTTAGTGTTGATTAACTAATAACCTCAAGTTTCCGGGACACAAAACGGAGCCATGTTTGATTACTTCCGCATCTTTATATTTGGACGATGATCTCTTCAACTTTTCAGTGATAAGCAAAAAGTAACGATTGATAATTGTGTGGGCTAACGCATTTGTATGTTTGTGTATGAAGGTGCTGTGTGGATGCTCACGTTTTACCTGGGGGTAGTATGTCAGGGTAAAGGATGTGTCATGACGTGCATTTGGTTCATCACATGAATTGCGAGACATTTGTAGATGGCTTTTGGCCATCTTGTCAGCTTTAAAGAACAACAAAATATCAATGATAACTTTCTGATGTCTCCCATATGTAATGCTTCTGATGGAATATAATCTTTTGGAGCTGTTTGTGCTGATAATGGTGTTCTATTTCTGTCAATGCGTATTTATTCATTTATTTATTCATCCGTTTATTCATTTATCGATTTATCTATTGTTTGTTTATTAGTTTTTCTGTTAAGTTTTATATTTAGTTGTCTGTTTCTTGATATAAGAAAACGTTGAGCGCTTGTATGTGTGAAGGAAGTAAAAAAAACCAAAAAACACACAACAAAAACAACAAAAAGAAACAAAAAAAACAAAAAAAAAAACAAAAAACAAACCAAAAAAAACCCCACAAAAATCCCACCAAAACCAAAACCGAAACAAACAATAAAAAAACAAAAAACAAAAAAAAACAAAACAAAAAAACAACAACAAAAAAAAAAAAAAACACACAAAAAAAACAAAACAAAACGGAGAATGATTAATGATGATGAAGGTTGCTGAACGAAGAAGCGGATGTTTCCGATGACGATCCCGTTTCCTGGCATCTTGTGTGCAGACAGGGATGGGTGTAGGAGGGTTGGGAGGGAGGAATAGGCACAAGGAGGGGTGTGGGTAGGAAAGGTCAGATCCACTCAATAGAAATGGGAGGGGGAGAAAGACAAAAAAGGTCTTTTGATGAAAGGGGCTGAGGATTTGCCAATGATTTGATGGTCCTGTTTCTAACATAATTTTGCTTCCGTTTTATTTGTTGTTGTAGTTATTTCTGTGTTTTTTTTAATTTTTTATCATGATAGTTTCATGTACGTATGCACCAAAGTCTGTGTGGAGAAAATTAAGAAGCAAACAGTTTCAATTCTCTAATCATCCAAATGGTCAATGAACCAATTACCAACCAACCATCCAACAGACTTGAACAACCACTTTCGTTTTGGGGAATGAAATCCGGTTTGAATGTCATTACCATATCACGTCTTCCTAAAAAAAATATTAAAAAACCCAAATTTTCTTTCCACCCTGATTTCTAAACGTTCCCCCGTTGAAGCACGAAACAAAAGCCTGTGGAAGGCACGGGGACAGCGATGCAGTTTGGGAACAGAGGAAACCCACAGCTCGTACCAACCTGGTCCAGAAACCCTGGATCGTTGGGGAAGGAAGAAGCAGAAGAAGAAGAAGAAGAAGAAAAGAGCGAGATGGAGAGAGAGAGAGAGAGAGAGAGAGAGAGAGAGAGAGAGAGAGAGAGAGAGAGAACAAGAACAAGAACAAATTTTATTCCTTAAGGCGGCCACCAGCCAATTGGAAAGGGTCTCTGGCAAAAAGAGTGTACATCTTTGGTATGCGATTCATGTCAGTTGAGTAGAAACTTGAATAATTAGACCAAACCATTTTTAATTAAGGTCAAATTACACATCTTCAAACCGTTGTCTATGACGAAGAGCATAGACAAGATACATACTCAACTTTATTATTTTTTCAATAGATCCATGTTTCAATATTTCAGTGTAATCTTGGGTAGATACCTGGTAAGTACTTGTTTCTGATACTGGTATATGAGGGACACACATAAAAAAGTGGTGTTCGGATTCATCAACTTATTCTTGTCTCCTTTTCTGAAAATTGGCACATAGTTGCTTTTGTCCATTCTTTTGTCAAAAATTACATTGAAAAGTTTTGTCATAAACTGAACAGAGTAATCGGCAGACAATTTCAACATTTCAGGAAATATATCGACCACACCACATGAGTTTCCATTTTTCAAACAACTAAATGAAATACGAACTTTTGGCTCTGGAATGGGACTGTTCAATTCATCACAGTCTAAAATCGGCACATCAGAGGAAATAATTCTTTCATCATGGGCAATAACTCTGCCAACCAGCTCAATATCGTTAAACAAAGTCTGAAAATGATGAAGCCATGCATTCTCAGAAAGTTCTTTACTTGGGCCCACCCTCCTCCTTCCAACTAATGTTCTGATTTCTTTCCAGAACGTTCTGCGGTCATTGCCAAGGGAGGCAAGCCGCCCAGCCTTCTCACGTTTATATCCAGTCTTTTTCTGTCTGATTAATTTCTTTTGGGCTTTCCTGTCTTCCACATGTTTTCTCCGATCATTAGTATATTTGGTGCGCCGGCGAAATTGGAGGGACTGTCTAGTTTTTATCTTAGCTTGTTTACATTCAAAATCACACCACATATAAACAACATATTCATTTGTTCCAAACTTTATCACTCTTTACATACACTCACTGCTATGGAGTAAACTAGTGGTAAATATACATATCGCTTGGTTAATATCAGTGCCAATCATAGCTAATGCTCCGCTTCTCATGTCAATCACTTCTTCAGTAATCAAATAAGCTTTGAATTCTTCATTCTTACTTTGATCACACATGCGCTTCTCTATCCACACCTGTCCGTTGTCACAAGGATTATCAGCTATTCGTAATTCTCTCCCCTGACCCACTATGACATTGATGCAAACAGGCAGGTGGGCGGAATAAACGGACGTTAAGACGCGCAGATTCCTAATCCACTCTAAACAAAAATCACTAGATGCTAAAAAAAAAAAAAAGTCAAACACACTTCCACCGGCCGTGGTGAAGTAAGTCAGAGAATCATCAAAATCAAGGCGGCTGAGACCATTGGCAATGATGCAGTCAAACACAGCACAAACAATTAGTGATTCTTTACCAAAATGGGAAATTACTTTATCGTCAGATTGTCTTTGAAAAACACAGTTATCTGGAGTAGTTTGTTCCAGAGACACACCTTCAGTGCCCATTTCCAATTCATCTAATAAATATACATTCTCACACCGAGTCCATGCATTTAAGTCCCCACAAACGATCAAATGAAAATCATCAAACCTTTCGTGCAGTTCTATCAGGCATTGTTCCAGAATCTCTGGACCATACCCATGCTGTGCCTGTCTCCAGTACTTGCTGTCATATGGGTGAATGGACATACAAACAAGAAACACATTTTTATCACTTCCTAGCACTGTTTTTGAAATTTCCAGAACAATTGATGGAGTCTCCAGTCGGACCGACGGATGAGTAGGCAGGCAGGCTTATCTGTCGGTGTTTGTCCTCATATGGGAGAAGGGGCCGATTCTGGATGCGCAACACTTCCCATATGTGTTGCAAGGGAAAACGTCGCAAGAAGTTGAACCCTGCTTCCTTCGCTCACGCATCTTCGGGATCCTGTTGTCTGTCACTGGCGTTCTGTGAGCTAGCTGGATGGTCCATGGACTCGGTCTTGCTGAGGCTGATGGTGAGTCCAAAGCGCCTGCAGGAGGCTGAAAACCTGTCCTTAATGAACTGCATGTCCTCATGGGTGTATGCAGCAAGCACGCAGTCATCAGCGAAGAGGAACTCTCAACAGTGCCTCAAACACCCTGGACCTGGCGTGGAGTCGCCGCAAGTTGAAAAGTTTGCCATCTGTGCGAAACTGAATGCAGATGCCCCGGTCACGGTCTTGGAAGGTGCCAATCAGCATAGCAGAGAAGAGAATGGAGAACAGTGTGGGTGCCAGGACGCAGCCGCTCTTTACTCCATTTACCACAGGGGACGGATCCGATATGTCAGTATTTTCCAGTACTCTCGCCTGCATACCATCATGGAATGACGCAATCAGCTGGATTAGGCTCTCTGGGCAGCCGAACTTTAGGAGGATCTTCCACAGACCACGGCGGTTCACCATGTCGAAGGCCTTAGTCAGGTCTACAAAGACCATGTGGAGCTTCTTGTTCTGCTCACGGCACTTCTCTTGCATCTGGCGTACGGCAAACACCATATCACGTGTTCCCCTGCCTGAGCGGAAACCGCACTGTGCTTCAGGGATGACTGTGTTGGAGACATGGTCAACCAGTCTGTTTAGTATGATGCGGGTGAAGATCTTGCCGGCGATGCAGAGAAGAGAGATTCCACGGTTATCGCAGGATAATAGTGTGTTCATAAATAACATCAACCCTCATAACAAACTCAGTCATGTTTTTTCGGACGAACACCATAATTCCCCCCAAAATACCTGCCCTGCAAAGACGTTGATAACTTCACAGCTTTGGAGACATGCACACCATAGTCAGGGAAAGCAGAATATGTTTCGATGTCTAAATATACATATGTTTCATTTAATGAAAATATTTCAAACGACTGAAGCATACAGATAACATGTTTAATATCAAGTTTCTGCAGCCATCCATCACAATTCCACATGCAAATTCTAATGTCAGTCAGGCTGTGGCCTTCTCGTCACTTCCAATTAGTTCTCCCTTTCCCCCTCCCTCCCCCCCTCCCCCCTCTGTTCCCTCCGCTTGCCCGACCATTAACTTTCCTCGTGTCCCTGTGCTTCCTGGCTCGCTGTTCTGTCGTACCCAGAAATATACTTTCTGTCCACCCTGATTTCTAAACGTCACCCCTTTGAAGCACGAAACAAAAGCCTGTGTAAGGCATGGGGATAGCGATGCAGTTTGGTAACAGAGGAAACCCACAGCTCGGACTAACCTGGTCCAGAAACCCTGGATCGTTGGGGAAG
>JAAQRG010297129.1:0-14780 GCA_011634625.1 Babylonia areolata
TTTTTTTTTATGCGTGAGCTTTAAGTCACCAGACAAGACTTCCTGCCAGCAACTGAAGTCATCATAGGTATTGAGCTTATAGGTGATAGCGGAAAGTCTCGCTGGTATCGAAAATGTTCAGTCATTGATAAAATGCATTGCGACGAACGCGATAATGACTATACTGGTGACATTGCTTGAACACATGATAAAGGAATATCCCTGCACCAACAGAACCGTCCTTGTGTTGTGTCTATCTCAGGCGTTTGTCGCAAAACAGGCGTTTGTAACAAAACAAAGTCGTATACATAGAGGCCTGTGCTGTCTTCTGAGAGCTCTTCATCAACAGGAGTAGCGAACTGATAACCCTTCCTCTTCCCTTCTTTACACTTTTAAAAGAAAATGTTTGTTTGTTTGTTTGTGTCCTTTTGTTTTGTTTTGTTGCTTTGTCAGTTATGCACTCATTTGAAAGTCAAATATAAACACCGATGCCCATGAAATTTAATGTTCGACATAATGAATTTTTATTCAGTGCGCTATATGTCACCCAGGAGACACGTATCATTGCATCCGTAAGTAATGTCCTTTTTATGTCCTTTTTTTTTTTTTTTTAAGAAAAAAAAGGGAAAACAGAACAATATTGTTGTGAACAATGCACAGTGGTAACGAATACTACGAAACTCCACACATTGTTTAACACTTAAAAAAAAAAGAAAAGAAACCAAAACAAAACAAAACAAAAACAACATGAAAGAAAATGATATGTTTTGGCTATTTCGATTTTTGTTGTAGTATTGCTGACGCTTTGAAGAAACTTTCTTTTCTTTTGTTCCGTATGTTTATGTCAGTCTTTTACACAAACCTAGGAATGTGGGATAGGTTCTCAAAGCCTGATCAGCCGGGTTTTTTTTGGGGGGGCTGGTTTTTTAATGATTGTTTTGCTTGTTGTTGTTGTTGTTATATTACGGCAGACATGTAGCGTATATTGATCTGTCCGCAGGGTCAGACACCTCCTTCAGCCTGAAACTGGAACTGCGTATATTATTTATTTTATGATGATTTTTCTTGTTGGTTTTTTTGTTGTTGTTGTTGTTGTTGTTGTTGTTGTTCACAGAATGAATGAAAATTAAGCACTTATTTGTTGACACCAATTTTCATGTGCATCATTGAGCTTTAAAACGATTATATTCCCGTGTTCTTGTCTTTCATGTTTTCAGCCACCAAAACTCCAACTCGTTGTGCTATGCATCCAATTTTTCTTTGTTGCTGGTGTCCACAGATCCTTAATTTTTGTTTGTGTGGCCCGTTACCAAGTTATCCACTTAGTTGTGATTAATTTACTTTCTCGTTTCCGTACATATTCAGTCCTCCGATCGTCCCCCATCCTTTCAATGGCATTGCTCCCAAGTCGCTCGCCTCGATACTTTAATACATAATCACACCCAGGCTATTTGGGTTTTTTGTTGTTATTTTTCCCCGCAGTCTCTGCTTCGCCATACCAAAGAGAACTATCAGTACTAGGTTGCCTTGAGGTGACACACCTGCATTGCTGCCGAGTCATGCTAGTGGTGTTTCAGTAGTGCTTGTTCTCATTCAGTGTACGCTCAATACCATGTGTTAGTTAAGCCACATTGCTGACGACGCTAGCAGTTGCCAAACTGAGCGAGTGCCTCTCTTGGAGTAGATAAGTGCGACCATGCATGTCGATCCAACGATGTACTAGAGTACGGGCTCTGTTTCTCTGCTGTCCATTCGTTTGTTATCCGATTTCATGGACATATTCTTCTTCTTATAATCATTATTATCATTATTATTATTATCATCATCATCTTTATCATCATTAGTAGTAGTAGTATTGTTGTTGTTGTTGTTGTTGTTTTGGTCAGGTCAGATAGATATATCTGCTACTGGAAACCTGGATCCCAGTACTACCTGTCACATGGTCGAATTGCTGGCGACTAAACCAGCACCCCCACCAGTCCTCTCAGGAGGATGGTGAGGAGAGTGGCTAGACACCCTGGTGGAATTAAATGACCCATCAAAGGGCGCTAGCTGTGGAGAGCTACCTGCAGCCACCTAGCTAAGGGAGTAAACACTGACAGAAAATTCGTTGCGGGGCCCCTAAGGTGGTTGGATGGCAAACCTTGTCACTTTCCGGCAGCTCCTGCGGCCGCGTTGGCACCAAAATGTACCAGCCTTGCTGCTCCTTTGGATCTGTCAGCGAGGTGGAGAGGGGGTACAAGCCTCATGGGCAACAGCCTGACTCCAATATTACATTGCCCAGGCTTATATCCGTCCATCCATCCACAAACACCTTGCACCTACAACCTGGAGAGGACACTCCAGCTTCGCTACTAGCACTAGCGTCGGAACAACACATGAAGCAACAGTTACCGGTTATAAGTTAGCACTCAACTGGCGTAGAGCCGACGCCAGGGGTAGCTTTTGACGGTGAGAGGGACCCTCGCGTCCCACTGGACAGCTACCGCCCGCCCAATCTGGGCAGCCCCCAGCCAATTAGGTGCTGTCCCGCCACGACATGCCTTCTTCTATGGGTGTATGAAGATTAGGAGAATATCCGACAAGTAGGTCGTTAATTTCCGCGCCAGGAAAAAAGAAAACATTGGCACCAACTGGATCTGATCCTAGTAAGACGAGCTGCCATCAAAAACCTTCTCCGCGCTCGCTCTTACCACAGCGCAGACTGCGATACGAACCACTCCCTGGTATGCTGCATGATCAGACTGCAACCAAAGAAGTTCCACTGCTCAAAGAAACAAGGGAACTCTCGCACTGACGTCAGCAAGATGTCTCAGCCAGACCTTGTAGAACAGTTCGCAGAGGCCTTTGAGAGAGAATTCGATGCACTGCAGCCCAGAGACCAGAAAGATGGGAAACGCTACGAGACACCGTGCATCGCATTGCTATGGCCACCTTTGGGAAGAAAATCGAGAAGTCCCACGACTGGTTTGTGGCCAAATCATCAGAGATGACTCCCATTATTGAGGCCAAGCGCGCTGCACTCACCGAGTACAAACGGTCACCCAGTGAGAAGATCCTTCAAATCCCCAGGGCCGCCAGGAGTAAGGTTCGGCTTAACGCCAGGCGATGTGCAAATGAGTACTGGACAGAGCTCAGCGAAGAGATACAAAATGCTGCTGAAAGAGGCAACATCCGAGGGATGTATGATGGCATCAAGAAAGCAATGGGACCAACACAGAGCAAAACTGCCCCCCTCAAATCCTCCACTGGGGAAGTAATCAACGATCCCAGTCAGCAGATGGAGAGATGGGCGGAACACTACTCGGACCTTTACTCCACAGAAAACATAGTGTCCAACTCAGTCCTCAGTGCCATCAAGTGCATGCCGGTCATGGAAGAACTTGACGCAGAGCCAATTGAGGACGAACTCAGCAAGGCCACTAACAGCCTGACATCAGGCAAGGCACCTGGCAGTGACGGAATCCCCCCAGACCTCATTAAACACTGCAAGACTACTCTTCTGCATCCTCTGCACACAGTCCTCTGTCAGTGCTGAAATGAGGGAGCTGTACCGCAGGACATGAGGGACGCCAAGATTATCACCCTGTACAAAAACAAGGGCGATCACCCTGTACAAAAACAAGGGCGAAAGGAGTGACTGCAACAACTACAGAGGCATCTCGCTTCTCAGCATTGTAGGCAAAGTCTTCGCTCGGGTCCTTCTAATCCGCCTGCAGAAACTGGCCGAACGCGTTTACCCGGAATCACAGTGCAGTTTCCGAGCAGAGAGATCCACGCTAGACATGATTTTCTCCCTTCGCCAAATCCAGGAGAAGTGCAGGGAGCAGAGGATGCCCCTGTATGTCGCATTCATTGACCTCACCAAAGCCTTTGACCTGGTCAGCAGAGACGGTCTTTTCAGGGCTCTTCGAAAGATCGGCTGCCCACCCAAACTGCACAGCCTGATTGAGTCCTTCCACTCCAACATGAAAGGGACGGTGCAGTTTAATGGTAACCTCTCCAAGCCCTTCGACGTACGCAGCGGTGTCAAACAAGGCTGCGTCCTCGCCCCCCACCCTATTTGAAATCTTCTTTGCTCTTCTCCTGAGGCATGCGTTCAGCACAGCGCAAGAAGGGATCTACCTGCGGACCAGATCATGTGGCAGTCTCTTCAATCTTGCCCGCCTCAGAGCAAGGACAAAAGTCCGCGAAGCCCTCATCAGAGACATGCTCTTTGTCGACAATGCCGCAGTTGTGATTCACACTCAGCGGGAATTGCAGTCACAAATGGACCGCTTCTCCCAGGCCTGCAAAGATTTCGGTCTGACCATCAGTCTCAAGAAGACAAATGTCCTAGGCCAAGACACCCCATCTCCACCAGCCATCACCATTGATGACTACGAGCTTGAAGCCATCCATCAATTCACTTACCTTGGGTCCACCATCACCGACAACCTCTCCCTTGACACCGAGATCGACAAGAGGATCGGGAAAGCCACAACACTAGCCCGCCTCACACAAAGAGTGTGGACAATGCCCAAGCTGACCACGAAGACAAAGATGGCCGTATACAATGCCTGCGTCCTCAGTACCGTGCTGTATGGCAGAGTGGCGTGGACCACGCATGCTCGTCAGGAGAAAATGCTCAATACCTTCCACCTGAGAAGCCTGCGGCGCATACTCGGCATCTCCTGGTAAGACAAGGTGACAAACACCAAAGTCCTGACTCGCGCCGGCCTCCCGACCATGTACACCATGCTGAGACAGCGTCGGCTGCGCTGGCTGGGCCACGTTCGCCGCATGGAAGATGATCGCATCCCAAAAGACATCCTTTATGAAGAGCTCACCACGGGGCAGAGAAGCATCGGCCGCCCACAGCTGAGATTCAAAGACGTTTGCAAACGTGACATGAAGGCGCTTGAGATCAACACTGAGTCCTGGGAGGACCTTGCAGATGACCACAACAGCTGGAGAGGCACTCTCAAGAATCAGCTACGGATTGGTGAGGACTGACAGCTGCTGCAGCAGAAAAGTGAGCTCGCAGGAAAGGGACGGCAGCCAACAGACCAGCATCAGCTTATACATGTGACTGCTTCGACAGAGACTTTCTCGCACCGGTCTCTACAGTCACAGGCGACGCTGCTTGGTCCAGGCAGACAGCCCAATTAGACATTAGGTCGGATATACTCTATCCATGGTATGACTGAAGAAGGCATACTACTATAGATAAATTAGGAGATTACGGGTTTGTTTTTTGTTTTTTGTTTGTTTTGTTGTTTTGTTAGTGTGTGTGTGTGTGTGTGTGTGTGTGTGTGTGTGTGTGTGTGTGTGTTACAGCCATGACCGAAGGAGGCCTAATACTATTGTTGTTGTTGTTCTTCTTCTTCTTCTTCAACGGGGTGGAGGGGGGGCGTGGGGGGGAGGACGGGTTGCCTGCAAGAGTATTTTTGTCCTATCAAAATGGATTTTTTCAACATAATTTTCCCAAGGACGGACAAACCTTTTGTTGCCGTGGCTTCCTTCATGTGCGCTTAGCTCATGTTACAAACGGGACCTCGGTTTCAAGTATCGTCTCAACCGACAGAATGACTAGCGCCCAGATCACCACTGAAGGTATGGTGTAGGGGAGAGAAACGAAAATTGGCGCGTGAGGGATTCGATCCCATGCGCTCAGATTTTTCTCAGGCGGACGCGCTACCACGAGGCCACCGCTCCACATACATTACGATACAATGAAATGCATCGTTATTTATTCAACTGGAAAGCAGTGAAGATGTATTGGATTACATTGCACTGTATTCTGTTGTGTTGTGTTGTGTTGTGTTGTACTGTTTTGTATTGGATTATTTCAACTGGAAAATAATGAAGTTGTATTGTATTGTATTGTATTGTATTGTATTACACTGCAATAGACTCGTGTTGTGTTGTGTTGTGTTGTATTGTAATGTTTTGTGTTGGGTTATTTCAACTGGAAAATAATGAAGATAAATTGTATTGTATTGTATTTGATTGCACTGCACTGCACTCTGTTGTATTGCATTGTATTGTTTTGTATTTGATCATTTCAACTGAAAAAGAATGAAGATATATTGTATTATGTTGTTTTGTATTGTGTTGTATTGTGTTCTCTTGTATTGTATTGAACTGCACTGCACTCAGCTGCGTTGTATTGTGCTGTATTGTTTTGTATTGTATCATTTCAACTGGAAAATAATGAAGATGCATTGCCTATTGTTTTGCATTGCATTTTATTGTATTGTATTGCACTGCACTGTGTCGTGCTGTGTTGTATTGTATTCTGTTATTTCAATTGGAAATTGATGAATATGTACTGTATTGTATTGTATTGTATCGTATCGTATCGTACCGTATTGTATTGCATTGCATTGCATCTTATCGCATTGCATTGTATTATATTGCATTACCTTGCATTGTATTGTATTGTATTGCACTGTATTGCGCTGTATTGTTTTGTAAATGTCACGACGATCGTTCTTCTTCCTGTGCCGCAGGAGCAGCTGGAAGGTGGTGAAGATGTATTGCATTGAAATGCATTGAATCGTATTGTATTGCACTATATTGCATTCCATTGCATTGCATTGTCACGACGATGCTTCTTCTTCCTGTGTTGCCGCAGGAGCAGCTGGAAGGTGGTGCACACAACCGGCACAGTCTGGCACCACGAGGTCATGCTCACCAACTACACGCTGCTCTCCCAGGCCCCCTCCACCTCCCCAGTCTCCTGGTTCGTCGATTCTCGCCCCTGGACTTCCCTTCTGCGACTGACCAATCAGAACGTACTCTCCGGTCACGCGACCCACGTGGCGGATGCGGTGCGCGCGGGCGCGAGCGTCAGAGTGAGGATCCGTCATACGCTGGAGAACGGGGAGACCTTTGCATCCGCCTCGAGTTTGAAGATCATGAGCACGATGCTACCGACAGGGAAAGAGGAGGTGACGTCAGCCCAGATTCTTCGTTTCCTCGGCGATCAGGTTGTTGGAGAGTCGGAAGTGCGATTGCAAGGGCAGTTAATCTGGTGGATGATGGTGGTGGACACTGAGGGAGTGATGTCCCTTTCGGCATGGAACACGGCGCACAAGTTGAAGTACTTTGACATCAGTTCGACTCCAGAAATTGACTGGTTTGCCAATACGTGAAAGCTTATTTCGTCCTCCCTCTCTCTTTGTCTCTGTCTGTCTCTCTGTCTGTCTGTCTGTCTTTCTGTCTGTCTGTCTCTCTCTTTCCCTCTCTCCCTCCCCCCTCTTTCTATCTCTCTCTCCCTTTTCAATTTCTCTCCACTCTTTCACTGACCTTCGGGTCAACATACAGACAGAGAAAACCTGATTTTAAAAAAAGCTATATACTCACTTTTGACAAGAAGTGTAAAGGTTTGGAACCATAGGGCCGTGTTCTTTTTAAGTTTTATAGCCTCAACAGTCATGTATTTTTGTTTGCTTGTTTGTTTGCTTGTTTTTTATTGCTGTACTCTAAAGGACAATGTTATATATACCGTTTTCTGTGGGGGGAAACACTGTTGTTGTACTTGTGTTGTTTTTTTTGCGCGCACGCGTGTGTATGAGTGTGTGTGTGTGTGTGTGTGTGTGTGTCTGTGTGTGTTCGTTCGTTGTTTTGCTTAACGTCTATCCACAATTGTGATTTTAGACGAAAATCCATCACCTTCCCCACCCCACGCATGCCTTGAATCATCAGTACTTTCCCTGTTCTTCTCTCCTCAATTAGCAACAACAACAACAACAACAAAACAAAACAAAAAAACCCTAACTGTTCAATCAGTAAAATTACAACAAGGAGCCAATGGGGCTCCTAATCAAATACTGAACTATTTCAAACACAAGTTAATTGTCATATGAAACGTTTCTAATGAAAGCAGATGGAACTGCAGATTTTGTCAATGAAAGAGGTAGATATCTTTTTAACTGTTGACATTCATTTATGATATGCATGGGGGTAATTTCATTACCACAAATGCAAGTTAGTTTAGAAGTGTGTGTGTGTGTGTGTGTGTGTGTGTGTGTATGTGTGTGTGTGTGTGTGTGTGTGTGTGCGTGCGCGTGCGTATGTGTGTGCATGTCTTTGTGTATTGTGTGTATGTGTGTATGTGATGTGTTGTGAATTAAGAAATTTTATTCCGTCGAAAAATGATAATAATCAAATAAATAAAAAAAACAAGTACAACAACGAAACAAAATGATGTTATCTTCATCTCACTGTGTGAATGGTTTGTCGGATCAGTCATGATAAAAAAATGGTCTGATTCTTTCAAAACTGACCGCAAGCACAATGGCCTATGGTTGTGTAGTTAATCTACTTATTGTTTGCTTAAAAAAAATTTTTCGAATGAAATATATAGATTTCCGCCTGTCATAATGATTTAAACAGATGACGGTGCAATGTCCAAGGGATGTAGCTTTAGACTTTAGTCACTTGCATTAACTGTCCGTCCTCCAAAATACAACTGAAAAATATAGGGCGGGTTTGCAGTCCCGCTTTCGTGATGGAATTTTCTTCGCTTTAAGAACGAGAAGTAGGTCATATGACGTCATGGGCAGCCCGCCATCGTAACTAGCTTTTCTGAGTTTGCACTGACTTTGTTTGGAAAGCTTTGCAGTGGGGTTTTTAAATGGATCAGTTCTAATACGTACTGGCAGAGTTGATGCAAGAAACACGCCCAAAGTAAACACAGAAGACTAAAGCAAATAATAGGTGTAATTATAAAACCAAATATATTTTGTAAACTTACCAACAAAATAGTCACCGAAAATGTTCATAATCTTTCGTCAGAACAGTGATTCCCACGACGAACTTTTAGCCTTTTTGTGACCTTAAAAAAAAAAAAAATTAAAAAAAGAGAGACGCGCATGCGCACGCAGTTCTCGCTAAGAAAAATAACCGGGGAACTCCACAAAAATTTGACGAAAAGTGGGTCTGCAAACCCTCCCTAATTGTGGAGTGATGGCCTAGAGATAACGCGTCCGCATAGGAAGCGAGAGAATCTGAGCGCGCTGGTTCGAATCACGGCTCAGCCGCCGATATTTTCTCCCACTCCACTAGACCTTAAGTGGTGGTCTGGACGCTAGTCATTCGAGTGAGACGATAAACCGAGGCCTCTTGTGCAGCATGCACTTAGCGCACGTAAAAGAACCCACGGCAACAAAAGGGTTGTTCCTGGCAAAAATCTATAGAAAAATCCACTTTGATAGGAAAAACAAATAAAACTGCACGCTAGTCGGTCGGTCGGATGAGACGATGAACGGAACTTCCGTGTGTTAGCATACACTTAGCGCATGCAAAAAAACAACAAAAAAAACTCACGGCAACAAGAGTTGTCCTTATATATACACACTTGCAGGCAGGAGAAAATAATGTTGGGTTGGAGCTGCCTGTACCGATGTGCTTTCCCCAGTTGAGAGCAGCCTGAGAATTCTGTTGCGACAAAGAGTAATGTGATGCAATACAATACAATACAATACAATACAATACAATACAATACAATACAATACAATATGATAAATTCTCCACCGTCAAAGTTATGAAATACACACACACACACACACACACACACACACACACACACAAACACACACACACACACACACACACACAAATAAGCAAACAAAACAAGAGAACAAGACAACATCGATGGCGTGTTTGTGTGTGCAAGCAGTGTGGGCTTTTTTGTTTTTGTTTTTCTTTCTTTGTGTGTGAGCGTGTGCGCGCGCGCGCGCGTGTGTGTGTGTGTGAGCGTGTGTGTATGTGTGTGTGTGTGTGTGTGTGTGTGTGTGTGTGTGTGTGTGTGTGTGTGTGTGTGCAAGCAGTGCGGGCTTTTTTGTTTTTGTTTTTTCTTTCTTTGTGTGTGAGCGTGCGCGTGCGCGCGTGTGTGTGTGTGTGCAAGCAGTGCGGGCTTTTTTGTTTTTTGTTTTTTTCTTTCTTTGTGTGTGTGTGTGTGTGTGTGTGTGTGTGTGTAGAAGAAATTGATTTCTCAGTCTTCCTTTGGCACTGTGTATTTTCCTATAAGTAATATCTGTAGTAGAACTGGTTGAGAGGGAAAGACAGAGTGAGACTCATACACAGAGCCGGATCGTTTATTCATTTAAGGACGCACGCGCGCGCGCGCGCAAACACACACACACACACACACACACACACACACACACTACAAAAAGTGCAACACAATACAGTACCATACTATATATATAAGTCTTCCATCAAAAGTTCAACCTTTTCGTAATGTTATGCGGTTGAAAAGATCTATATAACAATACAAATAAAATAGTGTAGTAGCCTAAAGGAAAAGAAAGGTGCGTGCATACAAAAAGGGGATCTTTAACGCAGCACAATGTTTTACTGCACCATGCTATACAACAATACAAAGCAATATAACAATGCTATACCATACCACGAATAGCCTACATTGCAAGGCGAGGCAATGTAATACGCCTTTAAAGACTGGTTAAAAATGAAACTATAAAGTTCAGTTCAACAAATAACAAGTTGCGGTTTAGAACTCTAAGAGAATCCTGCGTTAAAAAAAAGAAAAAGAAAAAAAAAAGTACAAAGTAAACACTGAATTGTCGTAACGCTGAATTGTCGCCGATCCGCTGATATGTCGTCTACCAGCTACAAATTGGACTTTTGTCACGGTGAATTGCCGACGATGCGCTGATATGTCGGCGGGCGTCTTTTGAGCGTTGGTTAGTCGTCATTTACCTGATTTGTCGATGGTGACAATTCAGCGTTTAACTGAGCTCCACCAATTCTTTGCCAGCGACAATTTGGCGGAGGCTACAATTCATTGGTGAATACCAGTGCTCCCTTAATTTGTTTGAAAACATGCTGAACGTCGCGCTATTAGTACCCACAAAAGTACAATTGATTCCCCTTTTACTGAGAGGGCCATAACTATCTATCTATCTATCTATCCACACACACACATAGATAGATAGATACATATATACATACATACATTGGTGTGTGTGGGTGTCAGTTTCTTTATTATACTTTCTTTTTTTCTATTTGGAATCCTTCATTTCTTCTTTTCTATCCAGGAATTCTCCGGGAGAGAGTTAACAGAACACGTGGAAGTCTTTGTCACGATTTCAATCTGTTCAACGTTATAAACAGGCATAAGCTCAGTACGTATCATCACGAACGATTTGCAAAAAATATCTCCAAATAAACTGAAAACAAAACGAAACAAAAAATGTCTTCCAACAACAACTCGCACGTCGGCAACAACATCACCAGCAGTGACCATAACTGTCTGACTCTGGAACTTCAAGGCTTCGTGCCATGGGACAACCCGCACAATCTCATCAGTGCCGAGACGGAGGCGGGGATCGAGCGCGTGAAGTCGGCCATTGTTCTGCCGGTCTTCTTTCTGATTGGTGGCCCGGCCAACTTGGTCAACATGGCGGTGTTTTACCGGCAGGGGCTGAGAGACAGGACCAACTTTTGTCTCTTTGCCCAGTCCATGGCGGATGAGCTGTACATGATTCAGTGCATGATCTTCAACGGAGAGAGGCTGTTTCAGCTGTCGGGAACTGAAAGGTAATGATATATATATATATATATATATATATAGAGAGAGAGAGAGAGAGAGAGAGAGCAGAATACAGTTATGTTTGTCAAGGTTGATGTGCTTCAGAGGACCGGGTGGGGGGTTTGCTCGTGCAGGCATGTGTGTGTGTTACTGTTTGTGTGTGCGTGTGTGTAAATAGATAGATAGATACTTACATACATACAGAATACATTTATGTTTGTCAAGGCTGAAGGGGTTTGGAGGGCCGGGTGGGGTGTTTGCTTGCGCGCGCGCGCGCGCGTGTGTGTGTATGTGACCTTTTCGTTAGGGGCCTCAAATCTTAGTGTGTCCTGCTTCACAACTTCTAGACTTATGATGTATAGTTGAAGAGGACAGTGTTACTGTTCTACCCTGTGTAAAGCAGCATGGAAACTGCGTAGAATTAACTGTCCACACTCGCTCCCAAAGAGATGTAAATCTTGAAACAGTGTGTTTTTCATCTGTTCTTTTTACATTTTTGATTGTAAAAACACCACAAAAAATGGTTCTGCGCTGTTCTGCACATATTACGATCAAATATGAATTCACGCCGAACTGCAAAGGGTTTACTTTGGAGGAAAATACAGGGTCTGGACCTGAAGGGTGAAAACGTTAGGCGCAGTAACTCCAATGAGACTGTGTCAGGATATCTAAGGTCAGAAAATAAAAGCGGTACCAGAGCAACCCCAGAGGGATGCAGTGGTGGACAATGAATTAAATCATACACTGTGCTTGATTAATTCTTTCATTCCTGCAACACGGTTTCTGGCTCACGGAAGTCTTACCCTTCATTCCTGGAGCCCACAAAACCGTGCAGCAGAGAATTCTCCCTTTCCTTCCTACGGCACAGAAAATCGGCTCTCGCGGTAAGCGCTTTGAACTTCGCGCGAGTCGTGTCATCAGCGCGTGTCATCTATCCTTGACCGTGTCACTTAGCAGGGCAGTGTTTATGAGTGGAATGGATGCCAGACACCCCACTCCCCTTCCCTTGGCCGTAAGAAGGCGGTCGCCACTACATTCTTGATGATGTGCTGTGTAGACACACGCATACGGAAAATGGAATGTGTAGAAAATTCGGATTCTCGCCAGTTTTCTGACGAAGAGTTTTACATCGCTTTATCTGATGATGATTTCGATCTGTTACAACTGAATGAAGATGGGAGAGTACAATTAGCTGCTGCTACAGAAGCACATATAGTGGGTGATGAAAAGTTCAATACATGCAAGTGTGAAAATTATGGTGTATATTTGCTTCAAGCTATATACCGTGCACGGGTCATCTTTGTGTGACAATTTATGACGCGATGAATGTGACACGGGCATGTGTATATATAGAGAAAGTATCGTTTGTGAATAGTTTATAAGTTCCCGAACTGTGTTATATCATTCTGATTCTGGTTCACTGACTGCTCGTGTGATGAAAGGCATGCATTCTCTTTGAGACAAACTGCAAACCATGACTGCAAACTAGGTATGACCAGCAGAATGGCACTGAGATACACGCGAGGCACTACTTGGTGAGTACCTGCATGATGTGCATACTCTGCAAGCACAACACTGTCCTGCATGTGGTATGTACTTTCATGTGTTGTGTTTGACCCCAAACGCAGCTGTTTTACCCCTGAATGTGACCAGAGATGTCACCTTATAGTATCAACAGGGTCACACACAACTTCTCACATCAGTTCTGTACACAAGGACATTACGAAGGAATGCATGATCACACGTATGACTGAAAACTGTAGAACAAGACATAGGCAGGAAGGAGTAGTGTGGGCATTTACACAGCACATAACTAGTCCAATACGATCTCTGCACCCTGAAACCGCTTTCTTCTTCTTCTTCTTCTTCTTTGTAAAGAGTCATGGGGTTGCCGCAGAGAACTGTTCACCACATTCCTCCAGGTCTGTCGGTTCTGTGTCAAAGCCTGGGTCTGTGCAAGTGGTTTTCCCTCTATTCTGCAATGTTGTCAGTCCATCGTTTTTCATGTTTCCCGTCCGTCTCCCTCCCTCAATAGTTCCGTGGGGGATTGTTTTAGCAAGGCCATTGCATCTTACGTGACCATTCCAGCGTAGCTTCAAAGCGCCTTGCAAAACACAAAAGATAACCCTCTCTTCCCCATCTTCCACCTCCTACTTCCTCTCTACCCCCCAGGCCCCTCGCCCCGAGCTCTACATCCATCCCTTGTTTCCCACTCATGTTCACATATTTGAACAGACCTTGCGGAATATTTTCTAGTCAAGGAAGACAGTGAAAAATGAACAAACTGGTGTTTTCAAATCGCACCTTGAATAAGTTCAGTGTGCCAGTCGTTCTACAATTAGGTTACTTTCACAATGACCACAACTGCAGAAAACAAACGAACTAAAAGATCCAGTACCAATCTCTTGACTCTTTCAAAAGTGGTTTGTCAAGACTTTCTGGTCAAAAAAGCATCGAACGTGGCTACAGCAAAAATTGGTGGTGTTATGTCATGAAGATGCAGCTGGTTGAACGTTGATTTTTTTTTTTTTTTTAAACTTTTTCTTTTATAATCATTATCAATTGTATATCCTGTTAAATTAATTAACGATTTATCTGTTTCGATTAAGTGATTTTTCTTGAACTGTTCTTCTTTTTATTTCAAAATGTCACCGTTTATTCCGTCCTTCATCTATCCCGTTTCCCATTTAACTCCGCCGCCTCTCCTCCCTGTTAATGAATATGTAATTCAATTAATAACAGTGGAAAGTGAAAATCAATGATTTACCTTGATTTCATCTTCTTCTTCTTCGTTCGTAGGCTACAGCTCCCACGTGCACTCGTTTGTACACGAGTGGGATTTTACGTGTATGACCGTTTTAACCACGCCATGTAATGTCAACATGATATGCTACAATGTATGTGCGACAGGACAATGAGCAAAAATCCCTCCTCCTCCTTCTCCTCCGACATGACTGGCTGCTTCTGGCATCCTCCTCCAGCGCAAGGGGTGATTCTTCAGGTAGTGTCAGGGGAAAGCCTTCCCACTCTGCTTGGAGTGCTGTGGCAACGTTATCATGCGTCACTGGAACGTTCGTCATGTTGTTCTTGCATCGTCTTCTTCTTCGTTCGTGGGCTGCAATTCCCACGTTCACTCGTATGTACACGAGTGGGCTTTTCACGTGTATGACCGTTTCTACTCTGCCATGTAGGCAGCCATACTCCGTTTTCGGGGGTGTGCATGCTGGGTATGTTCTTGTTTCCGTAACCCACCGAACTC
>JAAQRG010297141.1:5000-10000 GCA_011634625.1 Babylonia areolata
CGCCATACTTCAGTTCTCTGCTGAGATAATAAAGTTATTTTGATTCTGATCCTTATGTACACACACACACACACACACACACACACACACACACACACACACACACACACACACACACACACACACACAGACACACACACACACACACGCATGTATACTGAGATAGATAGATAGATAGACAGAGAGAGAGAGAGAGAGAGAGAGAGAGAGAGTTCGCGGGTTTGTATGTGTGTGTGTGTGTGTGTGTGTGTGTGTGTGTGTGTGTGTGTGTGTGTGTTGCGTGTGTGTGAGTGTGTGTGCGCGACTGCGTACATGGACGTGTCTACATGCGAATGTGTGAATGCTCGCGCGCGCGCGGCTCATTTGCATTGATGTCAATCAACCTGTCTTGTGTCTCCCCAAAATATGTTACTGACGCACATACAAGCACAATTTCAACAGAAACTCTGCCTTGTGGAACAATCGGAACGCCTGTCTTCTCCACCAAGGCGAAGTGTGACCGGAGATTAGAAAAGAGAGATAAACCACTTGCAGAAATTGCTGAAGCCAGGCAGCCTGCGCCGCGACACGCATTCATTATTCATGAGCTGCCTTTGCCCCGCCCAAACTAAGGGAAAGCGTCAGTCGAACGCAGTCTCCTGAGTGATTTTATAATTTGGATTACACCTTTTTCCCTTTTCTGTTTGCTTCATCCCACGCAGATGTCAAACTCAATTTTGTTGTGAATAACATTCCTAAATATTTATATGTATTGGTTACTTTTATTTTCCTATCACCACAGCACCATTTTTCACGAGTCGAAAGATGACCTCCATTGCGGAAAACTATAATATTGGTCTTATCGAGATTCACTGTTTGTTGTAGTCTGTCTGTTTCTTGCTTAAGGGCATTTAATTGATTTTGCAACCCTATGGGTGTGTCAGACAAGAGAACAACATCATCAGCAAATAGCATTTAGAGCAAATCTGTTGCGCCAGGTATCATTTGTATTCCATGTCTCCCCTTCTTTGATAACTCCACTGCCAATTCACCGATGAAAAAGGAAAACAGCTGTGAGCTTAGCATACAACCTTGTTTAACCCCTCTTGGACACTGAAAAAAGTCTGAATAAATACCTTTGTCACATACACATACACATACGTAGATGCTTTTAACAGCCATGTAAAACTCCCGAGAGAGAGAGACAGAGACAGAGACTTAGAGAGAGAGAAAGAGCACAATACAACGGTCTGCTCGGGCAACATGAAGCGTTCGTATATATATGAATTATATATATGATTATGTACATATAGATAGATTTAGATTTACATATTGATAGATCTATATGAAATTATGTATGTATGTATTCATGTATGTATGTATGTATGTATGTACGTATGTATGTATAGACAGATGTTAGAAGAGAGACAGAGCTGAATATGTGTTTTATGTTTTGGTGGTGGGGGGAGCTGCTTTATTTTCTTTTTATATTATCTACATTCAAGCAGATGCAAACGTGCTAAAAACCAAGCAAAAATGAATCGGTTTTCATTGTATACAGCGAATCTTACTACACGTGGGAAATTCCAGGCATAACTTAACTTGCGCTTTACTGCAGCTGAACCGTCACCCTTCCGCACTGCGTGTGTGCCCCAAAACGGCTTCAGCACTGTTATAGACAGTAAGAAGGGGCCTGCCTCGAGTGGTTTATCTCTCTTTTCTATCTCCGGTGTGACTGACAGTTGCGTGGAATCTCTCTTGGTCTGCCTCTCTCTCGGTCTGTCTCTGTCTTTCTCGGTCTGTCTCTGTCTCTGTCTCGGTATCTCTCTCTTTCACTCTCTCTCAATCTGTCTCTGTCTCTGTCTCTCGGTCTGTCTGTTTGTCTGTCTGTCTCCCCCTCTCTCTCTTCTTTGCGAGCAGGCTGTAAAAATGTATTTAAAAAAAAGCAAAAAAAAAAAAAAAAAAGCTGTGTAACCTTACTGTTTTACCTTCAATAGAATTGATTTTGATTTTACCTGAATTCTCTCTCTCTCTCTCTCTCTCTCTCTCTCTCTCTCACCCACACACACACACACAGACATACACACACACACTGATTCTGATTCAGACACACACGCCCACATATTTATTTGTAACCCCTGTCCCCACCCCCACCCCTCTATACACACCTATCCCCCTTCCCATACACATACGCGGGCACACATAACATACACACACACCCTCCATACACACAGACACAGACACACAGAGACACACACACACACAGATACACACACAGGCACACACAGACACAGACACACAGACACAGACACAGACACAGACACACACACACACACACACACACATCATTGTCTTTTACGCCCGCCCAACAATTCACACTGCTTTGGCTTCGCCACGGAAACGTGTGCAGTCAGTTGTTGTATTATGTGGAGTCAGTGTCAGTGTCAGTCACGGGCTGTCCTGACTGACAGCATAGGACACACACACACACACACACACACACACACACACACACACACACGCCCGCACCCGCACCATGTGCCTCTCTCTGTCTCTGTCTCTCTCTGTGCCTCTGTCTCCTCATGTGCCTATGTCTCTCCACGTGCCTCTCTCTCTGTGTGTCTCTCTCTGCCTGTGTGTTTCTGTCTCTATCTCTGTATCTGTGTGTGTCTCTGTCTCTCTGTCTGTGTACCTCTGTGTCTCTGTCTGTGTGCTTCTGTCTCCCCCTCTGTATATGTGTGTCTCTCTGTCCTCCCTGGTTCTTTCTCGAACTTTCGCGCGAATGTAAACTATTCCAATGTCGTCAACGTTTTTTGTTTCTCTCTATCTCTCTCTGTGTCTGTCTTGTGTCTTTAGCTCTTCAGCTCGGTCTGAATACGTTATGTGTGTGTGTGTGTGTGTGTGTGTGTGTGTGTGTGTGTGTGTGTGTGTGTGTGTGTGTGTGTGTGACGATTTCCCTTCTGCTCTCCCTCCTGCGCTGAGAACTCGGAAGAAAACTAAAGAACTGGGGGAAAGGAAGCGGGTGTGGGATGTAATAGACAGAGAGAAGTGGGAGGGGAATGGAGAGAGAGAGAGAGAGAGAGAGAGAGAGAGAGACAGACAGACAGACAGACAGACAGACAGACAGACAGATGGACAAAGAGACAGACAGACTGACAGACAGATAGAAAGAGAGATAGAGAGAGAGGAGGGGGACAGGGAGAGAGAGACAGACAGACGGACAAAGAGACAGACGGACTGACAGACAGATAGAAAGAGAGAGAGACAGAGACAGAGAGAGGGGAGGGGAGGGAGGAGAAAGGGATAGGGAGATAAAGGAGAGAGAGAGAGAAACTCTCTCTCTCTCTCTCTCTCTCTCTATTTATATATATATATGTACAACTTCTTGTATTGATATGCACATGTATGTATCCTAAATTCCACTGTGTGTTTGTGTATGATTTTCGATTGATGATTGTATCTTTTTTATGTACTATCCCACCAATATTCCTTGTGACCCCGGTACACTAGGTAATAGACATATTCTATTCTATTCTGATGTGGTTTGTCCGTCGGGATCGACGAGGACCATCTAGTCATCCTGGGGGTGGGTGGGTTGGGCTCTGTGGGTGCGCAGATGACTGGTTAGGCCAATCCGTGCCTGGAAAGTTCTGATGCAGTGTGGACAGGGGATGGTGGCGGCTGTCGGGGACTTGCTGGCACTGCTTTTCCTGGCCTGTCTGCGTTGCTCTGCTGCAGCGATTTTGTTGGCCTCACAGGATTTGGCGCCTTTGTGGACAGCTGAACGCCACTTTGGTCTGTCCATTACATTCAGCTCCCATGTGTCGTGGCTGATGTTGAAGGCCTTCAGAGAAACTTTCAGAGTGTCTTTGAAGCGCTTCTTTTGGCCTCCATGGGAGCGATTGCCATGTTGGAGTTCGCCGTACAGCAGTTTCTTGGGGAGCCGGTGGTCTGGCATGCGAACTACATGGCCTACCCAGCGCAGCTGGGCTTGCATCAAGATGGTGTAGATGCTGGGCAAGTTTGCACGAGTGAGCACCTCTGTGTCAGGGATCTTCTCTTGCCACTTTATGCCAAGAAGTTTTGTGAGTCTGGTGGTGTGGAAGTGGTTCAGCTTTTTGGCGTGGCGTTTGTAGAACGTCCATGATTCACATCCATAGAGCAGTGTGGTGAGAACTATGGCCTTGTATACTTTGAGCTTCGTCTCCAGGGTGATGCCGTTTCTGTTCCAAACGTTCTTATGGAGTCTGCCGAAGGCAGCGCTGGCTTTGGCGAGTCTGGCATTCACCTCGTCGTCGGTGACAACTGAGCGAGAGAGTGTACTGCCCAGGTATGTGAACTTGTCCACCGCGTTCAGTCGTTGCCCGTTGATGAAGATGTTTGGTTCAACGTAAGGCTTTCCTGGAGCTGGTTGGTGCATCACCTCAGTCTTCTTTGTGCTGATTGTGAGGCCAAAGTTGTCACAGGCAGCAGAGAACTTGTCGACGCTGTGTTGCATGTCAGCTTCGGAGGCAGCGTTGAGAGCGCAATCATCAGCAAACAGGAAGTCGCTGACGGTGTCTGTCCTCACCTTGGTTTTTGCTTGAAGCCTCCTGAGGATGAAGAGTGAGCCATCTGTGCTTGGGTAGACAAGCCCTAACTCACCGAGGGTTTGAGACCCGTCGGCTACCCTCACCTAGTTTAGCCAGCCTGTCAAAGCCGTTGCCCGGGGGTTGGGCGCTGCCGCATGCTAGCAGCTTCTAGGACCCATAAGTGAGACCTGGGTGCCGGTGGGGACCAACAGAGGACGAACCACTCCCGGAAAAGCGTGACAAGCCCCCTCTAGAGGTACTACCCCCCCATTGCACCCTAACCCCCATTCTATTCTACACACACACACACACACACACACACACACACACACACACGCACACACACGCACACACACACACACACACGCAAACACACACACACACACACACACACACACACACACACATATATATATATATATTTGATCAAGGCA
This sequence comes from Babylonia areolata, assembly GCA_011634625.1. NCBI lineage: Eukaryota > Metazoa > Mollusca > Gastropoda > Neogastropoda > Buccinidae > Babylonia > Babylonia areolata. Next base: position 9,985 of record JAAQRG010297141.1, read on the forward strand.
TATGATACAGTCCTTT
>JAAQRG010297141.1:12500-14812 GCA_011634625.1 Babylonia areolata
CCTTTGTCACAAGGATCTGACGTACTACTGGTGGGAAATATTGATGTCGCAAGAATTGTCAGTCAATGACCAATTACCTAGAACTGTATTCTGCACCGCCGTCAGCTATATCACCACTGCCATCTTCAAACATACTAATCATGTCATAAACACTTGAGGAATCTGTGGAAAATAATATGGACCATTATGTAGTCGTCACTTGCAAGAAGAAGAAAAAAAAAGCCCCCTCTCTTAATTCCGCCACCCTTAAAAGGAACAATAGTTTCTGCTCACACAGCGATTTGTTTCTGAATAAAAACAAAACAGTTTTGCATTGAGGTGTGATAACTAGGTTTTGTTCTTTTTGTTGTGCAAAAAGTTTCAAAGCAAAAGAAATATAGACTACCCTCTAACGGTGAATTATGACTTGTTCCAAATACACTTTTTTTTTCTTTTTTTTTTTGTTATCAAAAGGTTGAAAAGGTCGTCCCCATAAAACTCGCAAATGGAATAGACAAAAAATAAATCTGTTTTTGACGAGACTTATTTGCTTATTTATCATCATTGTTGTATTATTTATTTATTTATTTTTCATTATTATTATTTTATTATTATTACCATTACTACTACCTTTTTATATCATTACCATTACTACTACCTTTTTATATCATAATTATTATTTATTTATTTACTTATTTATTTATGTAAACGTATCTATTATTTATTCACCTTTTTTTTTCTTTTTTTTTCCTCAAGGCCTGACTAAGCGCGTTGAGTTACGCTGGTGGTCAGGCATCCGCATGGCAGATGTGGTGTAGCGTATATCGATTTGTCCGAACGCAGTGACGCCTCCTTGAGCTACTGAAACTGAAACTGGCGAGACTGAAAACATTCCACTGCACTTTTTGACAACGAAAAACATGCAGCACAAACATCAACATGTAAATCACACAGGTGTACATTATTTAGCGTCCCCCAAGAGTGACAGTGGAATGGTGTGGATTCATGTAGGTTTAATGGTAACAAATTCTAGACAGTAAGGCACTTAGGTCTGTTTGCTGAGATGTTTGTTTGTGACTATTATACGCAGTATGGGATGAGGTCATTCGGAAGACATCATTCTCTGAATAACAATTAGCATCCTCCTTCACCTCCTTTCAGTAACAGTTTCTTGCGAAGTATCGATTTAATCTGCTTGTTGATAATGATACGTGTAAAAGGAAGTCAAAGACTGAAAGAGGAGGCTACCTTTACCAACAAAATGAGCACTTGGGCGAATGTTGATAAAGACCTTCACACTAAGTGTGAAACACAGCAGACTTTCTATGCTTTGGAGTTATATCTGAAACTTTAATGTGTTGATTTTTTTTTAAATGCCTCAGAGTATTTTCAGATTGGTTTAATGTCTCATTACATGGCAGAATTGTGCTACTTCTGCCTGATGTATGCATCAATGTAACTTCTGTAATAAGCAGAAGCCATTTCATGAAGTTGACCCCGGATAAGTCAACAGCCTGAGGACACCCCCCAAATAGTCGACCTATGTGATGTGGCAGAAAGTTGATTTGTCCAAAGTGTGGAAAATCAACCTTTTTATAAAAAAAAAATCAACACATAGACTACCGATTAGTTTAAAAAAAAATTTAAAAAAAGAAAGAAAGAAAAGAAAAAGAAAAAAAAAGAAGAATGTCATGAATTGCACTGTCTTTGTGTCTGCGTTGCATTGGTACATGTCTGTTAAACATGATCTATGTATTATATTTATCTACATGTTAACTTGTATTGATATAGTTTGTGGACCTCAGATGCTTGCAGGCTATTACAATTCCGACTTAGATTTTGAGTATTCAGGTATATGTTTTGTTGTTTGTTTTTTTGGTATGTGTGTTTTTTCCCCTCATATGCGTTCTTCTTTTTCGTATTTATCCCCCTTGCATTTGTTTCACATTAATTCAATGGTGCTTGTTCATTCTTTATAGTTTCCAAATACATACAGTGCTTGCACCTGTGTACAGTTTTATGTCTTCCTTTGCTTGTGCAAAGCAGTATTTACATCTCCCCGACAGTTTTCAATTAATGAAAATGGTCTACCTTTTTTCATTTGCTAAATGACAATAATATCAACAACAACAACAACAACAATACTACTACTAATGATAATGATAATGATAATAATGGATACTCATGCATTGCTCTGTCCAGAAAATTGCTCTGATTACTTTCAGAAATACATATAATACATAATTGATTGCATTTAAGTTGCATATACACACCAAATTATACCTAGCAAACTACACACACACACACACACACACACACACACACACACACAC
>JAAQRG010297149.1:0-7500 GCA_011634625.1 Babylonia areolata
CGGGGTAAAAACGGTCATACACGTAAAAGCCCACTCGTGTACATACGAGTGAACGTGGGAGTTGCAGCCCACGAACGCAGAAGAAGAAGAAGGAGAAGAAGTAGTTGCAGGTGTTGGCTTTTCTGGAGCTTAGCTCGCTGTCTGATGATCTTGGTAGGCTGACTGAGTTAATGGAGAGGAGTTCATTGTGGAATTTTTAAAACAGGCGAGCTTTTTTCCACTCTGACTTGTATGGTGCTAGACTCGCAAGACCTGACTAAACGCGTTGGGTTACGCTGCTGGTCAGGCATCTGCTTGGCAGATGTGGTGTAGCGTATATGGATTTATCCGAACGCAGTGACGCCTCCTTGAGCTACTGAAACTGAAACTGAAACTGGTGCTAGAGAGCTGAACGTGGAATTGACGCAGGACGTCTGACGATGCTGCTAGGCGCTGGACTACGTACGTGTTTGCGAATGTTCGTATTTCTGTGCGCGCGCGTGTGTGTGTGTGGGTGAGAGAAAGACAGAGACAGAGAAACGCTCTGACGCTTTGACGCTCTGACGCTTTGATGTTTTACTGTCATGGATTGGACAGTCCTCATGACAGGGGGATTCAAATACAATTTCAAGAGATATAAGATCAAACAAACAAACAAACATAATGTGAATTAATATTCTGAGCGCATGCTTGTCTTTGCGTTCGTGTGTGCGCGCGCGGGTTGGCACGTGATTGAGCTAAGCTGTGGAACTGGTATGTGCGTTTATCCTTATTCTCTTTCCAACGGCGAGGTGCGCGTTCAGTGTTGCGACGTTATCTGCATGTCATATGAGAAATCCATCAGTATTCAAGTTTCATACTGAACATTGAGATGAAGGCCTATTTGACCACACACATGTACTGTTCACTCAGTACATACTTTTGCCTTGATCTCTTTCGTTTTGGCTTTTACTTTGTTGTATGTTTCTTGTGTTTCCTTTTACGGGGAGGTTTCGTTTGGTTTAATGTGATTCAATTTTATTGTGACTTCACTTATGAAGACTTTTTTCTGACTTTGATTTTAATGCATGGTTAACAGCCTGTTCTTTTGTTCTCAGTCACATTTTACACCTTCTTCTTCTTCTTCCTGTTAGGAGTCCACGGTCATCACGTTGACCATTCTGACACCATAATGGGGAGGAGCGCAGCAGCATAACCCACCTTCCTAGGTAATGGAATGGAGGGGGTAGAAAGATGGTGGGCCCAGGGGTGGGTGGGCGGGGGATGGGAGGGGGGAACCCATCAACTGTTTCAGGCATCAGGACCAGGCCTTTCCGGCTACCGAAGCGGCCCCCGGGATCAAGCCCCGACCGGCAGAGCCCTAGTCCCTCACTTGACTTACTTTGGATGATGGCGGGAGACACCAGCCCAGCAATGACAACCCTGCTGCTCTCTGACACATGGAACGATTCCACCATAACGAACATGCCTGGAATCACCCACAGAGAAGCCTCACTGGATGTAGTAGCATTCACCAGGGTGGTCGATCTGCCCCTTCGTTGTTCGTTTTGGTTTATTTGGAAACGTCATGACTATCGACATTATGTGACGTATGACGTCAGGCGACCCCACCGTGAATACCGACTTCATTGCAACAGCTATCATGGACATGATGATTCTGTGCAGTCTTTTTGTTAAAATAAAATTATTATTTATTTGTTTATGTACGCTTACAGTTGACTTCATCAAGTTTTTGCGCCTTATACATATTATTATTATTAGTAGTAGTTCTTTTTTATGTGTTTATTTATTATTTATTCACCCTCAAGGCCTGACTAAGCGCGTTGGGTTACGCTGCTGGTCAGGCATCTGCTTGGCAGATGCGGTGTAGCGTATATGGATTTGTCCGAACGCAGTGACGCCTCCTTGAGCTACTGATACTTCTCTTTCCTCTCTCCCTATCCCCCCCTCCCACCCTCCACACCCCCTTTTTTTATCGTCTAATATCACTAATAGTGAAAAGACGCTAAACTAAAGAACGAAGAACTGCTTCACAGCAAGCTTTACTTCCTCGCGGTGTTTGTTTTGCTGAGGCTCCTGTGTGTGCCTCCACAACAAGTTTGCACTACTGCGCTGTTTACCTGTTATAACTTTGGTAAATGAACCATTGCCAGATATCAATCAAGACACAACATTAGGCATGTCGTGGAGGCTAACAAACAAAACACGATTTCATTGCAGATACACGGCTACAGTTAAGAAACTACCACCAGTTAACAGACGACTTCTGAACGAACTGACGGTCGGATACGAGTATCAATATGGCGTCAGTTTTGGCTTCAGCTTTCCTAGGAAACGAGCTGTCAATTTTTAGAACAGTGGTGTGTCTGTTGGAAGTAGAAGGGTATTGGGACAGACGTGTGATGTGTTCAGTGTCATCTCCTGTCTGTGTGCTGTGTCGGTTGATCTTTCCATTTCCGCCTCTGTTTTGATTTTCTTTGTTGGAGTCCACAGCCTTTTTACAAATTCTGGGGGCAGTGAAGGAGGTAAGTGGCAGTGTGGTTAAGACGCTCCTCTGCCCAATACAGAGTCCGTGAGGGTCTGGGTTCGAATTCCACTCTCCCCCTTTCTCCCAAGTCTGATTGGAAATTCGAACTGAGCGTCTGGTCAGTTGGATGAGACGATAAACCTAGGCCCCGTGTGCAGCACGCACTTTGCGTACTGAGATCGCAACGAGCACAACGAGAGTGTTGTCTTCGGACAAAATTCTGTAGAAGAAATCCACTCTGATAGGTACACAAATATGTACACATGCACACAAGGCCTGACTAAGCGCGTTGGGTTATACTGCTGGTCAGGCATCTGCCTAACAGATGTGGTGTAGCGTATATGGATTTGTCCGAGCGCAGTGACGCCTCCGTGAGAAAACTGAAAGCAAAATTGAAAACGAATTTATATTCACTGTGTCTAGGGCTCGGCATACGAAAGGTGGGACTCGACCCTCTGCCTACGCAACTCCAGGGCATTACCTTCCCCAACCGGTCAGGTATTCATTCACACCTGGATGTTGTGAGAAAAACCAGAGTACACCTGGATGTTGTGAGAAAAACCAGAGTACACCTGGATGTTGTGAGAAAAACCAGAGTACACCTGGATGTTGTGTGAGAAATCAGAGTACACCTGGATGTTGTGTGAGAAATCAGAGTACACCTGGATGCTGTGAGAAAAACCGTAGTAAAGTGCCTGTCTCAAGGACACATTGAGATCCAGTCTGTTTACGCAAACCCAGATTCAAACACTCCACTGTTGGACGCCGTTCTTTCTCTGTCTCTGGACCTTGTATTTGGAATGAACTTCCTCTTTCTCTTCGTCAAGTCTCCGCACTCAGCTCTTTCAAGTCTGGCCTTAAAACCCACCTCTTCACAAGATAGCCTCCCTCCCCTACCTCTTCCTTGTCTTCAGTTTCTTCAGTTTTAGAGTTATGCATGCGTGTGAATGAGTGGTGTGAAAGCGCTTTGGTTTGTCTCTGCACAAGATTCAGCGCTATATAAATACTATTATTATTATTATTATTACAACACCATGCCGAAACGGGGCCTCGAACCCTGATCACTGGTGAACATTGGATCAGAAGTGCAAGGTCTGACCGATTCAGCCATGACACATTCAGTCAGCTGTGTTCACATGTCTTCCCCTCCACTACCTCTGTGTGACTGATGGAGTGAACCTCCATGCCTTGTTGGGAACACTGCTCACTCCGGAACATTGTGGACATTGCCAATCAGTCATTGACAAGGGCCTTGTAAGATAGCCTTTGATCAAATATGACTGTAGATGTAACAGGACACTTGCCTTGGTTGTTTTACAATTTTCTTGGCTGTAAAAATGGTGAACATTCCGATTAGCAGCCTGTTCATGTTCCTTGGTCACTGCTGTCACAATGTTCTACAAGAAATCAGTCATCTACATGTACATCGGCATACTCTTAACATCAACACTTTTTTTATTCATTTTGCTTTGATAAACAGTTCTAGCTGGTTACGCAGATAAGTCAGGACACACCCAGTGAATTTGCCGAGGGCGGTCACTACAATTTTTTTTCACGTGCTGCAGAACTTGCTTCCTCCACAAATACACTGTGGCTGGTTGTTATTCCTTTCCTGTGGACTTTTTACACACAAAATGAGTCTATGTAATAATCCTGTGTTTCCACTGTCTGACTGTATAGCACACACACACACACACACACACACACACACACACACACACACACACTCACACACACACACACACACACACACACAAATATATATATATAGAGAGAGAGAGAGATGCGCGCGCGCGCGCGCGCGTGTGTGTGTGTGTGTGTGTGTGTGAATGGTAAACCTTAACAGCATTTCTTTTCTAATTCATTTTCTCTGGAAACCTTGCCTGTCAACAACAAATTTGACTTCAAAATATGAGAAATAGATTTTTCCACACATTCTAAAATTATTATGATGACATTGCACGTCACTGAAGGGCACATAGTATAGATAATAAAGAAGCCCAAAATGTTTCCTCTGTCCTGTTTCTGTTCCACTCTTAATGCTTATTGTATTGTATTGTATTGTATTGTATTGTATTGTATTGTATTGTATTGTATTGTATTGTATTGTATTGTATTGTGTTTCTTTTCATCACAACAGATTTCTCTGTGTGAAATTCGGGCTGCTCTCCCCAGGGAGAACGCGTCGCTACACTACAGCGCCACCCATTTTTTTTTTTTTTTTTTCCTGCGTGCAGTTTTATTTGTTTTTCCTACCGATGTGGATTTTTCTACAGAATTTTGCCAGGAACAACCCTTTTGTTGCCGTCGGTTCTTTTACGTGCGCTAAGTGCATGCTGCACACGGGACCTCGGTTTATCGTCTCATCCGAATGACTAGCGTCCAGACCACTACTCAAGGTCTAGTGGAGGGGGAGAAAATATCGTCGGCTGAACCGTGATTCGAACCAGCGCGCTCAGATTCTCTCGCTTCCTATGCGGACGCGTTACCTCTAGGCCATCACTCCACAGAACAAAATCACAAAACACAGCACTTTTTGCGGCCGTGGGGGTAATGAATCCATTTTCACTGGGTCCAGGACTGGGTGTAGGAAGGCGGGACCAAATCCTGTCCTGCCACGTTTACCTTCCCCAACTGAACCCAGGTACCCACTCAGACCTGGGTGGAGTGAAGAAAACTGAAATAAACTGCCTTCCTGGCGGACAACCTAGCATCGACGGTTCCCTGAGGACTGCCGGCACTGGGACTGGGACAGACGGGCGCAATAGCCAAGTGGTTAAAGCGTTGGACTGTCAATCTGAGGGTCCCGGGTTCGAATCACAGTGACGGCGCCTGGTGGGTAAAGGGTGGAGATTTTTACGATCTCCCAGGTCAACATATGTGCAGACCTGCTAGTGCCTGAACCCCCTTCGTGTGTATATGCAAGCAGAAGATCAAATACGCACGTTAAAGATCCTGTAATCCATGTCAGCGTTCGGTGGGTTATTGGAAACAAGAACATACCCAGCATGCACACCCCCGAAAACGGAGTATGGCTGCCTACATGGCGGGGTAAAAACAGTCATACACGTAAAAGCCCGCTCGTGTTCATACGAGTGAACGCAGAAGAAGAAGAAGGACTGTGACAGACGAAGCCAGGTGTGGCCGTGTACGGTGGACTCGGAATGAGCGGCGTGGGAGTAATGCCACTGAACGGTGCAGATGGGGCAGCAAAACACACACACACACACACACACACACACACACACACACACAAAAAAAAAAAAAAAAAAAAAAAGCCTTTCGTGAGGACACAACACCATGTCGAATCCAGGCCTCGAACTCGGATCATTTGTGAACACAGAATCACAAGTCCAACGCCTGATGCTGTCCTGGTGCTCCCCCCATGCACTGTCGACGTTTTCTTTTGATTTGTGTTGATATTGTGCAGCGGGAATCACAACATGAGCCATAAAGGCTGCTCCTCTTGTTTCTGGAATGTCGTCCTTGATCAAAGAGGTGATGCACCTCCAGTGTGCACTGCTTGGAGAACGTGTCTGATCCGCCGATCGTTATTATTTTTGTTTGTAAGTCTAAAAAGCACTAGTATGTTTTCTTACTGATCGTTTCTTCTGTTCATAAAATAATTCCATTTCTTTTAACATGTTAGTGTACACCAGTTTGCTGTCGGGTCAGGGGCATGGCCCTTGCTACTGGTACCATGTAACCCAGTACTACCTGCCGCATGTGAAGTCACCCAACGACGGACCAGGCGGAGGAGGAAACCTTTCCCAATGGCTGTGAAGGCGGAAGAGGATGACCAAAGGGCAGGGAGAGAGCTCTTATCCTTGGCTGGAAATCTTCCTCGGAGACGGAACTCCGAAGAAAAAACCTGCACCTGACGAGGCCGTCCTACACGTGGCAGTATCTGCACCTGTGGTACTGTGAGCGTCGGTAGGCGAGAGAGTGGGGAAGGGACTGCTGCAAAACTCCTCCTCACTAAAAAAAAAAAAAAGAAAAAAAGTCACCTGTGCTGGTCAGGCAACCAGGCTAATGTCGGAACGCTCCCATATGAGGACACACACGGACAGATAAGCCTGCCTGCCTACTCGTCCGTCGGTCCGACGGGAGACTCTATTACAGCACATCAGTAGTTAACTCTCTCCATACGAACGGCGAAAGAGACGACGCTAACAGCGTTTCATCTCAATTACCATCATCAAAATATTGCAAGCGGAAGGCTCTTATACTGAAGAGGTGAATGTTGACAAAGAACACCACAATTCTGACGACGGAAGCTAAAGGTTGGGTCATTCAGACACCCACTGTACATCCGAGGGGTCTGTGTAGAGGAGAAGAGAGGACTGGCCGTACTGAGTGAGTTAAATAACCCATGCTATCGCCAGTTACAGATACAGATTCCAAATAACGCTGTTGGGCCCTGCCTGGCGCTCAGTGGGTTTCGCGGCCTGGCTGTTGGTGTATGGCAAAGAGAGAGTTGTGCGCACAAACCTAGGTTGTATCTCTTTGTTCATACACCGTCAGTTACTGTGCTTGAAGCACCTCTGGGCCTCTCCACACTTTCGTTTCATCGGTAGAGTGAGATTCCCATCTGGGGTGTGACGACCAGCAAGGTAGAGTGAACCCACACCGTGGAGCCTTCACAGAGAGGTGAATTGCGCGCACAACCTAGGTTATAGCCTCTCTGTGAGAGCAAAGCGGAACAGGGTCAACCTAGGTCATAGCCTCTCTGCGAGAGCAAAGCGGAACAAGGTCAACCTAGGTTATAGCCTCTCTGTGAGAGCAAAGCGAAACAGGGTCAACCTAGGTCATAGCCTCTCTGTGAGAGCAAAGCGGAACAAGGTCAACCTAGGTTATAGCCTCTCTGTGAGAGCAAAGCGGAACAGGATCAACCTAGGTTATAGCCTCTCTGTGAGAGCAAAGCGGAACAGGCTCAACCTAGGTTATAGCCTCTCTGTGAGAGCAAAGCAGAACAGGATCAACCTAGGTTATAG
>JAAQRG010297149.1:12500-14791 GCA_011634625.1 Babylonia areolata
AAAAAAAAAGACTTCAGTTTGTTTCCTTCTGTGTATTAAAGAGAGAGAGAATGAATGAATGAATGGTTTATTCATTTATAGACCATTGCCCCTTATGAAAGGGTGTCACAAATTCTTCATAGACATCGCATCGTGCATTGAAAAATGACATTCGTTCAGATAACATAAATATATCATACCTTATTTCTAAGTATTATGCCCCCACCTTAGTAATACATAATACACATCAGGAAAATTATTGTATTCAGTCGACATTTATACACCTAAATGATATATGATATACGCTAAATAATAACTCTTACATGCATGGCTAATAACGCTCAGTTACGTTATACACATCGTCCGTATGTACTCGTTACTGGATACACTAAGACATAAGAACAGATTGGAGCTTAAACGATTTATACAGATAAATTGATAGGTTTCTAATAGTTTGTTCATGCGCTAGAGAGAGAGAGAGAGAGAGAGAGAGAGAGAGAGAGAGAAAGAGACAGAGACAGAGACAGAGACAGAGAAAGAGAGAGAGAAGGGGTGGAAAGGTTCTATTTAGCGTTCCAAAGTTATGTTCAAGTTTATTTTATATATAAAAATTGATACAGAACAATTTTTTTACGATTTTTCCCATCTATTTTTTTTTCTTCTCGTGATTCCTTTACTGAATAAAGCACAAAGCACAAATGAGTCTTGAAGGCTTTGCATTTTGTTTTCATTGTGACGTGCTAGGGTTAGACTTGAAAAACATGTCGTGTAAATCATGACTCAATGAAAGATGAATGATATGGATACTTATAAAGCGCCTATCCTCGGTCATATAGCAAGCTCTAGGTGCTTTACAAACACGGAGTCATTTGCACAACAGGCTGCCTACCTAGGCAGAGCCAACTGACGACTGCCACTGGACGCTCATCATTCGTTTCCTGTGTCATTCAATCAGATTTCAGGCACGCATTCGTACACACTCAGATAGACATGTAATATCCTACGTGCATGACCATTTTGTTTATTTATTTATGTAACCAAGTGCTCTGCTTGCTTCAAAAACTGCTTTACACATCAGCTATAGCAGACGCTGTTTTCGCAACTAACTTGGCAGTCTTCAAATGGCTTGCACAGAATGTGTGACGCTATTCCCAGTTTGATGCAAAGCCCATTCTAAACCTATTCTCTAAACATCTATTGAATCAAGTCAAATGAATCTCTGAAATTATTCCTAAAAATATTTGATTCTCAGATCCAGCCTATGATACAGTACGGGGCAGAATTATGGGGTCTTGACTCTGCTGCTATACACTGTGAAAAAATTCATCTATATGCTTTGAAAAAATTGTTAGGGGTCTCCCTTCAGACACCAAATGATCTCGTCTATGGTGAGACTGACAGATACCCGATATCGTTGCTCTCTACCGTTAAATGTATTAAGTACTGGCTCAAGTTAACACAAATGGATGAACACAGATTGCCATATAAAGCATACAAAATGTTGTTAGACTTAGATAATAAGGGTAGAAGAAATTGGGTCTCAAATGTTAGAAAGAAATTATATGAGTACGGTTTTGGTTTTGTATGGCTAAATCAAGGTGTTGAAGATATAAATGTTTTTATTTGTGTGTTCCGTGAAAAATTGGTTGATTGTAGATGGCAAATTTGGAATTCTCATATCCAGGACAGTGACAGATTTAAGGTATACAGAATGATCAGTAATTTGCATAGTGTTCCAATTTATATGCGTATGCATATTGCTAGAGGTTTGAAGTATTTAATGACGAAATTTAGATTCAGTGTCTCTGATGTTTTTACTCATCAGTATCGTTATAGGCCGTCAAACATTTGTAATTTGTTATGCCCATTATGCAAAGAATCAACTGAAGATGAGGTCCATTTTGTGCTTAGTTGTCCAGCATTGATAAATATTAGAGAACGATTAATTCCACTCAAATTTTATAGACAGCCTTGTTTATTTAAACTCATTTTGTTATTGTCGTCTACAAACGAAACTATTGTACAACATTTTGCTTTATATTTGCATAGACCTTTTAAACAACGCAATGCTTATGAAACGTAATTTTTCTTTGTAGTAATATGCGACTTAATGTCAATTCCATGTGTACCCCCTTCTAAGGGGCTATGGCCTATATGAATAAAACATCTACATCTACATCTATTGAATCAAGTCTCTGTATCATTCACTGAAATATTTGTTGTGCTCATGTGCACACTTTAATCAGCTAGAAGCTTACTTGATTTAAGTTAAATTGTTTGTCAGTCTAAAGATTTCAGCTGATGCTAAGCTT
>JAAQRG010297165.1:0-7500 GCA_011634625.1 Babylonia areolata
GTCCATGTCCGGGAGGATGTCGTAGGAGTGGGATATGTCTCCGTCAAGCGAGTCCTGCCCATCACTCATCGCCCCACTCTGGTCCCCCCAGTCCCCCCTGTCCAGTCACATCGTCATCGTCATCATCATCATCATCATCATCATCATTTTTAGCATCATCAGCATCAGCATCAGCATCATCATTGTTAGAATCATCGCTATCATTGTTAGCATCGTCACCACCATCATTACCATTGTTAGCATCATCGCCATCATCATCATCACCATCATCATCAGTGTTAGCATCATCCTCATCATCATCATTGTTGTCATCATCACTGTTAGCATCATCATCATCATCAGCATCAACATCAGCATCATTGTCAGTATCATCATCATTGTTAGCATCATCACCACCATCATTACCATTGTTAGCATCATCTCCATCATTATTTTTAGCATCACCATCACCATCATCATTGTTAGCATCATTGTTGTCATCATCATCATCATCATCGTCATCATTGTCAGCATCATCATCACCATCATCATCAGTGTTAGCATCATCATCAACATCACTGTCAGCATGACATCATCATCATTGTTGGTATCATCAGCATCATCATCATCATCATTGTTAGCAGATCATCATTACCTGCATCATCATTGTTAGCATCATCGACATCAGTAACATCATTGTCAGCACCTTGTAAGCAGCTGTCATGAAGCAATTCAGAGCGCGGTAAGTCCGAGGAGGATGGAGACGACAGATCAAGACACGGCAAAAAGTCGTGTGTAAAGCAAACGATAGTGGTGGTTCTTTCCCTTCCGTCAGCCCACCTCGTAGGGAGGAAGGCGGCAGAATGGTTAAGACGCTCATCTGCCAATACAGTGTCTGTGTGGGTCTGGGTTCAATTTCCTGATCTCACTTTTCCTCCCAAGTTTGACTGGAAAATCTAACTAGAGCCTCCAGTCATTCGGATGAGATGATAAACCGAGGTCCCATTGACAGCATGCACTTGGAGCATGTAAAAGACCCCTAAGGAACAAATGGGTTGTCCCAGGCAAAAAAATCTGTAATCCACTTTGATATTAAAAAAAGCACAAATTCATTCGAAGACAGAAAAAGAACATGGGTGTGACGGGCGCAATAGCCAAGTGGTTAAAGCGTTGGACTGTCAATCTGAGGGTACTGGGTTCGACTCACGGTGACGGCACCTGGTGGGTAAAGGGTGGAGATTTTTAAGATCTCCCAGGTCAACATATGTGCAGACCTGCTAGTGCCTGAACCCCCTTCGTGTGTATATGCAAGCAGAAGATCAAATACGCACGTTAAAGATCCTGTAATCCATGTCAGCGTTCGGTGGGTTACGGAAACAAGAACATACCCAGCATGCACACCCCCGAAAACGGAGTATGGCTGCCTACATGGCGGGGTAAAAACGGTCATACACGTAAAAGCCCACTCGTGTACATACGAGTGAACGCAGAAGAAGAAGTGTTACTGCACTGTGATGATGCTTTCTCTCTGCAGTCAAAGATGCCAGCAACACTCATGACAACTGGTGACAGGAAAAAAAGTTGCCTGTGGAGCAAAAGCTAATGGTGGTTCAGTAATTATCTCCTGTCGATTATGTGGTCTTTCATGCCCTGCTCTCATGGTGACCTCACTTTCGATACCCCTCCACTTCCACGCTTGGGATGAGTCTTGTCCGGGTCTTAACCCTTTTGACCGCCATGGTCGCATTTCAGCACCAGCTAGGTAAAGCACCCATGTCATTGAAATGCAACCAGATGATGGGCCTTTTGTGCATTAACCTGATGCTCTTAATTTTCAGTGGTATGATTGGCCTTTTTTTTTCTACACATCACAGGGGAATCCCCAGCTATTCTTAGACACCATCTTTTCTGTGGTTCCTGCACAAGGTTAATTTGCACTCTAAACTGACTGGCGGTGAAAGGGTTAAGTGCAGGCGCACTAATGGGGGACTGCTGTTGGAAGGACGTAGTGGCGGTCTCCACTCTGGGGGAGACGCTCACTCAGTCTGGCTCCACAACTAAGCCATTATTGTTGTTAGTAGGGGGTTTAGCAGGTGGTGTCCTAAGTACGTTAAATCAGAACAGGCAATACCGAACACCACCGAAGTGACTCCGCAGTGGTGCAGGGTCTCCTCTGCTGTGTGGCCTCCTGGCGACCTAACATCGATAGTCCCCTGTGCACTGCCGGCAATGGGATTGTGGCAGTCAAAGCCGGGTGTGGCTGTGTACTACGAGGGACTCAGAATAAGCGGCGTGGGAGTAATGCCACTGAAACGGTGCATATGATGGGGCAAAAAATGTGGAGTGATGGCCTAGAGGTAACGCGTCCGCCTAGGAAGCGAGAGAATCTGAGCGCACTGGTTCGAATCACGCCTCAGCCGCCGATATTTTCTCCCCCTCCACTAGACCTTGAGTGGTGGTCTGGACGCTAGTCATTCGGATGAGACAATAAACCGAGGTCCCATGTGCAGCATGCAATTAGCACACGTAAAAGAACCCACGGCAACAAAAGGGTTGTTCCTGGCAAAATTCTGTAGAAAAATCCACTTCGATAGGAAAAACAAATAAAACTGCACACAGGAAAAAAAATCAATACAAAAAAATGGGTGGCGCTGTAGTGCAGCGACGTGCTCTCCCTGGAGGGAGCAGCCAAAATTTCAGACAGAGAAATCTGTTGTGATAAAAAGAAAATACAAATACAAAAAAAAAAAAAAAAGACCTGTCGACCCCACCTCTTGGTGTAAAGGCCACCAGAGCTCCTGTTGTTGTTGTTGTTGTTGTTGTTCTCGCTGTCGATGATCAGCTCACACATGCCCGTGTCGTCACTGGTGATGAAGGAGTGACGGATGTGGGAGATGAGGAAGTCGATGTTGTCCATCATCGCCATGGCTTCTTAACACACACACACACACACACACACACACACACACACACACATATACACATACATACACACATATACATGCAAACACAAACACACACACACACACACACACACGCAAACACATATACACATATACATGCAAACACACAAACACACACACACATACAATATGATACATACAAATATATACATGCAAACACACACACACACACACACACACATATATATATATATATATACATACACACACACACACACACACACACACATATATATATATATATATATATATATGCAAACACACACACACACACACACACACACACACACATCAACAATAATAACAGATGACATATGAAGTAGTGATAATAGTAGTACCAATAGTAGTTGTCACTGCCTATCATTCATTCATTGGATCAGTCATGTCCAGCACCTTTCTAGTTTCTTCTTAATGTTGATATCTCATCATTGATCACAGAAAACTGAAAAGAATACATGAAACGGAAAATCATAAAATTTGTTATAAAAGAGCATTAGTACTTTGTTTTGAATTAATTCTTGGGTATAGATTAGACACATGACTAAAAATGACTTATACATATATATATATATAATATCCAACAAGGCTATTTGTAATGTTCAGTTACAAAATATAAATCACATACTCCATTCTCTTTAGAACCGAAGTTTTGTCATGTATTCATGCACAACAACTATGCTAATAGAAATGGTTTCCAGATACTATGTTTGGTAAACAATGTTGAAAATAGGCATTAATCCAATGTCAGTGTGTGTCCTCATATGGGAGAAGAGGCCAATTCTGGATGCGCAGCACTTCCCACAGGTGTTGCAAGGGAAACTTCTCCAGAAGTTGAGCCATGCTTCCTTCGCTCACGCTTCTCCTTAATGGCCAGCATTCTCTTGTTTTCAAACGTCTTTATGCCACTAGAGCACAGCATCCTCCAGTGAGAGAGGGCAAGGGCATTGACCAAAACATATAATTTAAATAGCGTTTCCCAGAATGAACCATAGTGCTTCCTTTATGCACAAAAAAGGACCCTCATTTGTCAGTACTGCTTGTCCCAAGGACACGCACAATCTCCCCCCCCCCCCCCCCCACCCCCCTCCCCATTACGATTTTCCCGATTGTTCATGTACAGTGGAAATATATACAGTGTAAGAGGCTGAGAGCAAGAAATGTCTTCAACTTGACAATATACTGTCCCTGTGTTTTTGTGTGTTTTTGTTGTTGTTGTTAATTGTTTGGCATGTGTGTGTCTGTGGGTGTGATTTGTTGAAGTAAGTTATTTCTAATCTAACATGGGGACCCTTAAAAACCCTGGAGAGACCCCAGAAAATTTACACAGAGGGTCCCTGGAACCTTTATATATTATCTTCAATGGAAACACTGCAATGTGTTGCTTACAAAATGTTGTTCCACTGCACTGGAACTCAAGAACCAACAGTCAACCAATAAATAAATAAAATAGTTAAAATTAAATCTTAAAAAACCTAACCCTAAAAGGATTCACACAGTTTTGTGTATTAACTGTTCTTCTCTTTAGCCAAACCATAACCCAGACAGCGTGATTTTTAAAACTCAAAGCACTGATTGCATGCGTAATATGTATTTATAACACATTCTTGGTGTTGTGTTTTCCTAACCAGCTTGCAAGCAATGAAGCATGCATGCTTGTGTGTAGTTTAACAAACAGAAAGCCTCGCAGATGTGTCATCCAACTAGAGGGTTGGAAAGTCTGGTGTTCAAGTAAGTGATTATCAATCAGCTAGATGTGTTGACAATGCACTATCTAAACATAGATCACATGCAAATGACCTCGATAAGAAAAAAAAAAGTTATTTTATCATACTGTGTATGGTAAATTGAAATGTTTCGATGAACAGATCCCATATTTTGGTAGATGAAAATGAAATGCTTTGCAAATACAATTAATCAATTTCATGTGTGCATATACAAACAACCCATCTTCAGTCAACAAGATAATCAGAGCGGCAGACATGGCCAGGCAGAACAATGATTCAGTCCCTACAACATTCGTTACCACTACGACGCAAACATTACTTCCACAAAAAAAGCAAAGCTGTATACAATCTGACAGCTTTTACCACTATTCACACTAAGCAGTGTGCCTGAACGCTAATATGGATTTTCGGCAATCTTGACTCTTCCTCGAGGTGTGATCTGACCTGTGTGTGTGTACAGCACAATCACTCACCTCTTCTTTGTGTTGATCACCTCAGTACAAATAGTAAATGCTTCGAAAGTGGCTAAAATTTGTGATTCGGTGACAAAATCAGTTACATGTTCTGTTTCCTTGCAAAGCAGGCGACTTTTTCGTCTTCACAGGAAACATCAGCGTTACGTCCCTTGATTTCTTGTTTTGGGTTCCTCGACAGCACAGTTGATTGTGTGTGTGTGTGTGTGTGTGTGTGTGTGTGTGTGTGTGTGTGTGTGCAATGATAGGCATAAATGGTTCTATTTATTTCAAACAGAGAAATATATCAAGATCGTAACAAACAAGTGGCATAAAATCAGTCCGGCTGCTTTGCGAGGCTCAGATTGAGAGCAGTGAATGCCAACAGAAGATGGTTCGATTCAGACGCAGCAACATCCCCTTGCCCAATGTGTGGCGAAAGCCCAGAAGATAAAAACTATTTCATATTTAACTGCAAAAGATACGAAGACTTGCGAAAAAAAAAATTACCTTTTTCAATTTTATACTAAAACTCCATTGCAGCGAAAAGATTTGCCGGTTCGGCATACTGATGACAGTAAATGAAGATATGATACTCTCACTAGCAAAACGATATGTATCCGAGGCCGCAGTAAAAATACGTAAAACGTCTACTGTCGGTCCAAATACTCATTAATCGATTAAAATTTTAGTGCGGGTTCTATGAGGTGGATAAAAAAAACGTACAGACAAAAAATAGGGTTACATTTGGATCAGTGCTCAATTTCGACGATGTATTTTTAAGACTGATGTGTTCGTATTCAGTGATATGACGTGTTTCGGTGTTACAGGCTTAAATAATTATGTATGATATGTTTTATATGTACTTTGTTATGTGTTCATATTGACTTGAATAATTATTATATGTTTTATATGCACTTTGTTATGTGTTCGTATTGATATGATGTGTGTCGACTGATGTCACAGGCTGAAATAATTATTATACGGATTATGTGTACTGCTTTGTTTCATGTGCACTGATTAGGTCCTAGAGAGGAGCGGCCTGCCCAGCATCGAAAGCCTGCTAAAACAGGGCCAGCTACGCTGGACAGGACACGTTGTCCGCATGACAGACAGCAGGATCCTGAAAATGCTACTGTATGGCCAGCTGAAAAACTGAAGGCCACCGCGAACTTGGAAGACCCCGCAAGCGCTTCAAGGACACCTTGAAGACAAACCTCAAAGCCTGTGACATAGATATCACTTCCTGGGAAACTGATGCCCTTGACCGCTCTCGCTGGAGGACTATGATGCTGTGCTCTAGTGGCATAAAGACGTTTGAAAACAAGAGAACGCTGGCCATTAAGGAGAAGCGTGAGCGAAGGAAGCATGGCTCAACTTCTGGAGACGTTTTCCCTTGCAACACCTCTGGGAAGTGTTGCGCATCCAGAATCGGCCTCTTCTCCCATACGAGGACACACACCGACATATAAGCCTGCCTGCCTACTCAGCCGTCGGTCCGACGGGAGACTCAGTCCATCACTGATCAATTGAGCCTTGGAGACGAACGACTGGGGGGGAAATAAGGCACAGTACCTGCCTGCCACATAGACTTTTTAAGCAATTGACAAAGTACCAAAGTGCCGCTTATCCCTTACTGAGTAGTTTAGTTTGCTTTGATTATTTTTTTCCTTTCTGTTCCATTTCAAGTTATATGTTTTGCACCATTTTTGTTCTGATTTGTACCTACTATGTCACTAGAGCTTAATAACTAATGACATTAAACATTTCAGTGTTCATGCAGTGTTCAGTGTTCTCTCTCTCTCTCTTTGCCTCTCTCTCTCTCTCCCAGGGTGTGCGTATGCGTGCGCGCGCGTGTGGCTGTGTGTCATACAATCAAGTTTGACTGAAAAAAAAGTTACGGATGGTATTAGCCAAAGTGTTAACTCGCGACATGTTTTATAAGCAATATAGAAAATGAATTCAATAAGACACTGGGGAAAAAACAACAACATTGGTCATTCAGTTTGCCCTGCAGAAACATCATGTCATAGCAATTTTGGTCATTCAAATCTCAATGTGATATGTTTGCAACAAAAAAAAAAAAAAAAAAAAGACCCGGAAATTGGGATTCAATCCTAGATAACCCGATATCTTTGCAGAGAATGTGACTTAACCATAAACTGTTGGTGATAAATTTCATATCATCCAATAGAGGACCATTTTCTTCAGTCTGGTTTTGTGAAAGACTGAGTACTACCCAGTTATACTGAAGTATTTCTATGACCGAAGTCTGCCGCATGTGTTCTCGTCAGTTTCTGACCATTATTTCTGCAGTCGGACAAACTGAGGGCTCCGTTCTGTTAAGTTAAAACTCTCCATACGAACGGCGAAAGAGACGAC
>JAAQRG010297178.1:0-13484 GCA_011634625.1 Babylonia areolata
TAGTCAGTCGTGTCTGACTATGACCATCAGAACAGCAGAGGAGGCAACTGCTGTTCCGACTATTTGGGCTAGAATTTGATTATAGTGGAGAGTGTCTTGCTCAAGTACATCCCCACTCTCTCGGCCAAGAGGGTTTTAGGGCAGTCGGCACTGGGATGGTTCCCAAAGGCCAACTAGCCCACAAGGCTGCAGCACTAAGAACCAGTGCAATTTTGCCTCCTAGTTCAAGAGTCATAGTCCTTCACAAAAGACTAAGCTGTAAATGGTTTCCCATTGACTGGAGAAACCATTGATAATACAGCTCTCACTTTGCTGTTGGCCCAAATGTAATATGTGATATAAGCCGAGTGTTGGGCCTAACAAAATACAATATATCATATACAAACAACAAAAATTCACAAAATGAGTCATTTCTCATGTTTCTTTTCCATCCAAAACATATCCATGTACACTTTCTCTCGCACACACGCACGCACGCACCCACCCGCACACATACACGCACGCACTCACACACTCACACACACACACACACACACACATACACGCACGCACTCACACACTCACACACACACACACACACACACACACACACACACCTTCCCATGGGAGTTATGGGGCAACAGCTGTGACTTCGGGTCCAACAAAATGGCGTATCTCTCAATCAACATGTCCACGTCAGCCGGCCGCATGCTTTGCAGAACTTGGACTGCGTTGTCGTCAAACCCCCACACGTCTGTAAAACAGATAAATGAATAAAACAGACACATAATACATAATTTCAATTTCAGTTTCAGCTTCTCAAGGAGGCAGCACTGCGTTCGGACAGATCTATACACCCTACACCACATCTGCTAGGCAGATGCCTGACAGCAGCATAACGCAACACGCTTTGTCAGGCCTTCTTCTTCTTCTTCTTCTGCATTCGTGGGCTGCAACTCCCACGTTCACTTGCATGTACACGAGTGGGCTTTTACGTGCATGACCGTTTTTACCCTGCCATGTAGGCAGCCATACTCCGCTTTCGGGGGTGTGCATGCTGGGTATGTTCTTGTTTCCATAACCCACCGAACGCTTACATGGATTACAGGATCTTTAATATGCGTATTAGATCTTCTGCATGCGTTTACACACGAAGGGGGTTCAGGCACTAAGCAGGTCTGCACATATGTTGACCTGGGAAATCGTAAAAATCTCCACCCTTTACCCACCAGGCGCCGTCACCGTGATTCGAACCCAGGACCCTCAGACTGAAAGTCCAACGCTTTAACCACTCGACTATTGTGCCCACGTCAGGCCTTCAGTGCATGCTCACATATCTGTGTACCAATGCAAGTGGATTTCTTTTTACATAATTTTGCCAGAGGACAACACTCTCGTTGCCATGGGTTCTCTTTTTCAGTGCGCCAAGTGCCTGCTGCACACGGGGCCTTGGTTTATCATCTCAGCCAAAAGACCAGATGCTCAGTTTGATTTTCCAGTCAAACTTGGGAAAAAGGGCGAGAGCGGGATTTGAACACACACCCTCACGGACTGTCTGTATTGGCAGCTGAGTGTCTTAACCATTCTCCCACCTTCCTCCTGTAATACATAGACAAATACTCTGAAAAACAAATAAATAAATAAACAAACAAGCAAACAAATAAATACAAATAGATAAACATACAGCAGGTGACCTCTTTCTCTTCTTGTTGTTTGGGTGGCTGGTTGGTTACGATTGTTGTAATGATGTTTTTTCTTGTAGAATATTAAATGCACTACACACACACACACACACACACACGCACGCACGCACGCACACTAGCACACATGCACACACACAAATACACAAGCATGCGCACACAAACGCACTTTCTCTCTCTCTCTCTCTCTCTGTTTCCACACTCAGTCACACACATACACAAATCTCTCCTATCATACTTCCACAAAAGTCATCAGGAAAAAAAAAGTGGTCATCAGGATTTCACAAGAAATATGAAACCATTTAGAAAGCTAAAGAAAGTATTCAAATAATTCATCTTTTTGTTGTTTTTCTGTTGTTGGTGGTTCTTTGTTTTTATTTTTATTACATTTTGTTTGCTTTTGTTGTTTGGGTTTTTTGCGGTTTTTTGTTTGTTTGTTTGTGTTCACAATTACAGTGTTAAAAAGATGCAGTTTCTATGAAGAATGTATTTTATATGCTCCGTTCATGTGTGTGTGTGTGTGTGTGTGTGTGTGAATATTTTCATATAACTGGCCAAAATTTGATTTGCCATTATATTTCTGTGTGGATAGGTGAATGTGGTATTTTCTGAGATAAACTGCACACTCTCTGTACCTATGCATGTGTTTGCACACATAGAAGTCTGCATGACATGAAAACACATATGCATAGATCACACATTTGCACAGATCACACACACACACACACATACACCAATCACATAAGAACACCTAATCAAAAGTCAGGTCACTGACAAGTAAACACGCACACAGACCATATCACACAAGAGCACCCATACGTACAGACGTTACTGTCCTCGGAAGCGGCCAGAATGTAGTCCAGGCTTTCAATGAAGACAATCTTCAGAATGGTGGTGTGCGGGTGGTTGTGAATGGATAACTGATGTGGAGAAAAGAGTGCTTTCAATCAAAAAGCATACACACTTCATTCAAATCTATAGTTACAAATGCTTCATTTAAAATTCAAAGTTATTCACGTATCATTTTAATCTATGATTAGGCCAAGGGAACAGTGGCTCTCTTTTAATTTTCACCTGGGCCTCTAGAAGAGCTGACTTTTCATGGCTAGGACACTGTGTTGCCCCCAAACCCCGTGTCGTAAAATGGTAATTGACAAGAAACAAACAAACAAAACCACCACCCAATCAAACAAACAAACGAAAAATCATTTGTTTACTCATGAACTAAGGATTATATATCAAGCAGTGCTTTGGGGGCAGTACGGCCATCTGGTTCTCTTGGGATAGAATAAACAAAACAATCTAAAAAAAACACACAACAAACAAACAATATATGATCAATAACCTATCAAAAATGAATAATATGTTCAGCAGACTGATATGTACACACATAAATCATTTATCAGAAAATTAATCCACACAGAAGTTAAGTAACAGTGTCACTGTTTTCTTTGTCAAATAAATTCTGTAACTAGTTTGTTGTTTCCTGAATAGGTGAACACGAAGATTAATAATTTTATAATCATATTCTTTCAGTTTATGTTTATTTTTGCATATCCTTTACAAAATATTAATTTGAACAAGAAGTGTGAAGATTAATTTTGGAATAATATTCTTTTAGATTGTTAAGAGATTAATTTTGGAATGATATTCTTTTAGATAATGTTTATTTTGCATATCCTTTTGAGATTATGTTCATTTTGCATGTCCTTTATAAAATATTCATTTGAACAAGAAGATTAATTTCAGCATTATACCTTTTTAGTATATATATACATTGTGTTTCTTTTATTTAAACAAATATTATTTGAACATGAAAATTCATTTTTTAATTTTCTTTTTCTTTCTTTCTTTTTTTCTTTTTTTTTCTTCTTTTTTTCCAATTATACCGTTTCAGTTTGCTGGTGTAGAACATATCCTTTGTGAAATTTTTGATTTGATGCCATTTTCTTTTTTTTTAATCTGCCAATGTACTTTTTTTGCGAAAAGTAAAATAAGATTCATATCAATCATTTTTAAGTATGACACAGCTTCTTATCATTTTTTAATACCGGTAATTCTTTTTGACAAAGTACAAAAATATTATTCTCAAAAGCTTAGTCACTCTGGAATACAGTCTTCAACTGCACCAAAATGTCAGACATTTCTATAAACATTTGCAACCTCATAAGTATTTCATACACATGCATGCACACACACACACACACACACACACACACACAACGACAACAACATACACCAACATTCCCTATTGTTCCCCTTCACCCATATATTACATTCACAAGCACTCCTACACAGACCATCACATCATACCTTGCAAGTGTTACGAACCAAACCGTGACCACTGACACTTCAACCATGGCCTAGAAATAAAGAGCTTTTTTTCTTCCTTCTAAAAAAATTATTGGACTTGTTCTCACCCTCACCATCACCCTCACCCTCTCCGTTCCCACATGTATTTCTTTCTTTCTCCTTCTCATTTCTTATTTCACCCCTCCTTTCTTATCTCTTAGTTCTTCCTGGCCAGCATTTGTACTGCTCCACAGAATACATTTCTTTAAAAATAAAATAAAATAAAAAAATTTTTAAAAAATCATTCTATGAATGGACTTTTCTTTTAATTCACATTTGATTGCACCTACACATGTAAACGTTAAAACAGATTACACATCAGTTATCATATCACTGTCTTTTTATTTTGAACAAAAGCATTGCTGCAAACATCATTAGTTATCATGTCATTATTGTTGTTTTTTTTTACTTGTACAAAAGCGTTGTTGCATACTATCAGTTATCACTGATGATGATGATGATGATACGGATCTTTATATAGCACCTATCTTTGGTCAGAGACCTAACTCCAAGCACTTTACGAACACAGTCATTAGCACAACAGGTTGCCTACTTAGGTAGAACCGACTGACATTGCTTTTTTATCTGAACAAAAGCCTTGTTGCAGTGAAACACAAGACATGCATAAACCATGTTTTAATCCTCTGTTTACTGGCTCATTTACTTTTTGTCCAGAACCATCGTGGCACCTTTCCTAAACAAGTGAATGTTTGTTTCCTTTTCACACACAGATTGCATACCGCGTGGCTACATAAACATACATGTGTTTCTTGTTATTACAGCTGTGTAACCATTCCTTTTCTAATTTGCCAAGAACAAATGAAATTTACCTTTCCAACAGCAATGAAGAGACAATTCTTGTAATGTATTGTGTACTGTTCACAATGCAAATATGAAGAATAAAGAAAAAAATCTAAAGCTTCAGTTTGATACATAAGAAAAACATTTGTCACTCCTTTCTTCTTTTTTTTTCAGGAAAAGGATAAGCTACAAAAAACTGCAAGAAGCTGACAGAAAATAAATATGCGTAAGCAAAGTTCACTCTGTACATGTGTGAGTTTTGCTGTTGCTCGCTTGACTTACAACTAAAACTGATTTTCCTACAGAATTATCAGACAGGACAATTACATCTTCTTTTTTTTTCTCTGCTGGTTTCTTTCTTTTTCTTTCTTCTTTTTTTCTCATGGTTTTGCACTCATGAACTACACATTTGTTTAAAATAAGTTGTATGATATATTTCACACACACACACGCACACACACACACACACACACACACATGCACACACATACACTGACATAATAAATTTGTCTCCATTCAACACATTCCTCAAGTTTGATTCTTTCCTTTCAATCATATAACTTTTTTCTTCTTAGCACAATAATACAATTCTTTTTTTTTTTAACAACATCCACCATACCCAGTATATTAAAACAATAAGACTCCAACCCCCTGTCAATCAATTAATAGAAGACCACAATATACAGTATATTAAAACAATAAGACTCCTCCCCCCTGTCAGTCAATTAATGGAAGACCACCAAAACCAGTATATTAAAACAAGGACTCCTTCTCCCACCCTGACTCCCCCATATCCACCCCACCCCCCATGAATCATTATATTAATTAATGGAAGAAGGTTGATTAGAAGGGTTAGACCACCAAAGCAATACGATCATCAGAAAAAAAGAAAAAGAAAAGAGAGAAAAAAAGACAGCCATACAAATATCAAAAGAGGATACCCCCCCCTAAAACGAGCAATGGTAGGGATCATTAGCAAGGTTAGGGCCACTCACAGGCGGAATGGCTTGCTTGTTAAAGGCGTAGTGACTCTGCGTGGCCCGCACGCTCTTTGGCCTCTGACCCAAGTTATTCCCACCGTCCCCCTCTCTGCCGCCGCCGCCGCCGCCACCACCACCACCACCACCACTGCCGTCTCTCTGGGGGCTCTCGCTGCCCTCCAGCTGCTCGCGAATCCGAGTCCCCGCTCGCTTCTTCTTGCGCAGGTCACTCAAAATGAAGTGCTCTTTGCTACAGCGAGACAGGGCAACAGAGGAGGGGGAGGTTAAGGCAGAGGTCAGAAATGATGGACTGACGGGCGCAACAGCCGAATGGTTAAAGCGTTGGACTTTCAATCTGAGGGTCCCGGGTTCGAATCACGGTGACGGCGCCTGGTGGGTAAAGGGTGGAGATTTTTACGATCTCCCAGATCAACATATGTGCAGACCTGCTAGTGCCTGAACCCCCTTCGTGTGTACACGCAAGCAGAAGATCAAATATGCACGTTAAAGATCCCGTAATCCATGTCAGCGTTCGATGGGTTATGGAAACAAGAACACACCCAGCATGCATACCCCCGAAAACGGAGTATGGCTGCCTACATGGCGGGGTAAAAACGGTCATACACGTAAAAGCCCACTCGCGTATTATACGCGTGAACGTGGGAGTTGCAGCCCACGAACACAGGAGAAGAAGAAGAAGAATTAATGATGGACTGGGCTGAAATGATTCATGGTGGATTTTTATTTTTTGTTGTTGTTGTTGCTGTTGTTGGTCAAACCCTGTGTCCTTTTATTGCAAGAGATTGTCACCCTCTTTTGTTTTTCTTCTTCTTTCTTTCTTTCTTTCTTTTTCAAGGCAAATGTTAAACGAAGTGAGCTGAAATGATTGATGGTGGATTTATTGTTGTCGTTGTTGGCCATTGGTCAAACACTGTTTCCATTTTGGCAAGAGAATGCCACCCTCTTTTTCTTTCTTTTTCAGGGCAGAGGTTAAACGAATTGGGCTGGAATGACTGGTGTTTTTTTGTTTTGTTTCTTTGTCAAACCTTGTTTCTGTTTTTGCAAGAGAATGTCACCCTCTTTTTTTCTTTTTTCTTTTTTTTTTTTTTTGGCCTTTCTTTTTTTCAGGGCAGAGGTAAAATGAAATGGGCTGGAATGATTGGTGCATTTTCTTTGTCAAATCTGGTTTCCATTTTTTCAACAGAATGTCACTCTTTTTTTTTCTTCTCTTTTTTTTTCCTTTCTTTTTTTCAGGGCAGAGGTTTAATTGGGCTGGAATGATTGGTGCTTTTTTTTCTTTTTCTTTTTTTTTTTCTTTTTTTTTTTTTTGTCAGATCCTATTCCATTTTTGCAAGAGAATGTCACCCTCGGTTTTCTATTCTTTTTCTTCTTTTTTTTTTCTTGATTGTCTGTTGTTGTTTTCCAGGGCAAAGGTTAAGCAAATGATGGTGGAATGATTGATGGATTTTTTTGTTTCGTTGGTAAAACATTTTTTCCATTTTGCAAGAGAATGTCATCCTCTTTTTTTCTTTCTTTTTCCTTTATTTTTTTATTTCTAATATGCCTGTGACGTTCACGTTTCTCACTTCAGACGTAAGCAGAGCCAAGATATATCAAGCAGCAAAACACAAGTCAGTTCCCTGAAAAAAGAAAACGTTTTTTCTGGAATTCTTGTGAGTGTTACGTGTCAACACCTGTCAAGCTTTAGAAAGCATATAGCCAAGGTATTTGAAGTGAACACTGTTCGTACACTGACAGAAAAATAACACTTCCTGCAACTGAGCCTGAACTGACATAGGTATTCAATACGTAGTACTAAACAGGAAACCAGTCTCATACTTTTCCAAATGTGTCAATGAACATTACTGAAAAGCTGGTTGATTCATGAGCCCAGATACAATCTGGTTACATCCTCTGATAAACAACAAAATGGTTGGTTTCATATTAAGAAACTGGCAATCCATAACAATTTGAATCAATTAGCTGATTTTGTTGTTGTTGTAAATACACTGTGAAACAAGCCGATGAAAGAGGTGACATTTCTTTTTTTCTGTTTTCAACAGATTCTTTTTTTTTCTTTTTCTTTTTTTTTCTTTTTTTTTTTTTTTTTGAGAAGAAGAAGGAAAAGAAAAAAGGCAGGGTACAGGGAAGAAAAAAATTAAAATAACATAAGGTAAGTCCAAAAAAAAGAGATATATACATGGGATATTAATTGAGGAAAAAATACAGGCTTCCAACTTTGGCTGAGTTTTCGCCTTTCTTCTTCATTTGAGCAGACATCTCCTGCGGTTCCTTGCTGTTGGCGGGAAACATCAGATGATGGTGACGTCAAACAATGATCGCGTCAAACAACTTAGGAAACATCAGATGATGGTGACATCAAACAATGATCGCGTCAAACAACTTAGGAAACATCAGATGATGATGACGTCAAACAATGATCACGTCAAACAACTTAGGAAACATCAGATGATGGTGACGTCAAACAATGATCGCGTCAAACAACTTAGGAAACATCAGATGATGGTGACGTCAAACAATGATCGCGTCAAACAACTTAGGAAACATCAGATGATGGTGACGTCAAACAATGATCGCGTCAAACAACTTAGGAAACATCAGATGATGGTGACGTCAAACAATGATCGCGTCAAACAACTTAGGAAACATCAGATGATGGTGACGTCAAACAATGATCGCGTCAAACAACTTAGGAAACATCAGATGATGGTGACGTCAAACAATGATCGCGTCAAACAACTTAGGAAACATCAGATGATGGTGACGTCAAACAATGATCGCGTCAAACAACTTAGGAAACATCAGATGATGGTGACGTCAAACAATGATCGCGTCAAACAACTTAGGAAACATCAGATGATGGTGACGTCAAACAATGATCGCGTCAAACAACTTAGGAAACATCAGATGATGGTGACGTCAAACAATGATCGCGTCAAACAACTTAGGAAACATCAGATGATGGTGACGTCAAACAATGATCATGTCAAACAACTTAGGAAACATTAGATGATGATGACATCAAACAATGATCACGTCAAACAACTTAGGAAACATTAGATGATGGTGACGTCAAACAATGATCACGTCAAACAACTTAGGAAACATCAGATGATGATGACGTCAAACAATGATCACGTCAAACAACTTAGGAAACATCAGATGATGGTGACATCAAACAATGATCACGTCAAACAACTTAGGAAACATCAGATGATGGTGACGTCAAACAATGATCGCGTCAAACAACTTAGGAAACATCAGATGATGATGACATCAAACAATGATCACGTCAAGCAACTTAGGAAACATCAGATGATGATGACATCAAACAATGATCACGTCAAGCAACTTAGGAAACATCAGATGACGGGGACGTCAAACAACTTAGGAAACATCAAACAATGATTTTTATCAAACAACTAATGAAACATCAATGATTATGTCAAACAACTTAGGAAACATCAATGATTTTATCAACGAACTCATGAAACATGAAACAATGATTACATTAAACAACTTAGGAAACATCAGAAAATTATTTTATCAACCAACTCATGAAACATGAAACAATGATTACATCTCAAACAATGATTACGTCAAACAACTTAGGAAACATCAGACAATGATTTTATCAACCAACTCAGGAAACATCAAACAATGATTACAACAACCAACTCAGGAAACATCAGATAATGATTTTATCAAACAACTTAGAAAACATCAGACAATGTTTTTTTTATCAACCAACTCAGGAAACATCAAACAATGATTTCATCAAACAACTCAGGAGACATCAGATGATGATGATCACATCAAACAAATTTTCCACTTTTCTTTTTTTTGGGGGGTGGGGGGTTTGGGGGGGGGGATATAAAGCTAGTATTATCAAAGTAATGGAAACCACACAACGACCATAAATCATTCATAATGATCTGAATGAAAATGACATGAATAAAACATGTTGCTCTGAACCATCACACATGCCAGTATGCAAGTGCAAAGACACATCCCTGCATGCATATCCATGCACCTTGCACATGAGCACACACACACACACACACATGCACACACGCACACACACGCACACACACACACACGTACTACATTTACATACACTCACACACACACACACACTACATTTACACACACACACACACACACACACACACACACACACACACACAGCCACACATACTACATTCACATACACTCACACACACACATACTACATTTACACACACACACACACACACACACACCACATTAAATGACATAATGCTTCAAACCTTGGAAGCCTCACAAACTTGTGTTGCAAGCTGGACACACCTGCTACAACTATATATAGATCTTTTTTTGTACATAAATTTTTTTTTTAAATGACACAGATACAGACAAATGGAATGCATTCACATGTGCATTCTCTCTTTTCATATCAAAACTTGGAAGAGAAAGATCAGCTCACCTAATTTCAATTTCATACAAACAAGAAGGTGACAATGTTTTGTATTTGTATTTGTATTTCTTTTTATCACAACAGATTTCTCTGCGTGAAATTCGGGCTGCTCTACCCAGGGAGAGCGCGTTGCCATACTACAGCGCCACCCATTTTTTTGTATTTTTTCCTGTGTGCAGTTTTTATTATTTGTTTTTCCTATTGAAGTGGATTTTTCTACAGAATTTTGCCAGGAACAACGCTTTTGTTGCCGTGGGTTCTTTTATGTGCGCTAAGTACATGCTGCACACGGGACCTCGGTTTATCGTCTCATCCAAATGACTAGCGTCCAGACCACCACTCAAGGTCTAGTGGAGGGGGAGAAAATTTCGGGGGCTGTGCCGTGATTCGAACCAGCGCGCACAGATTCTCTCGCTTCCTAGGCGGACGCGTTGCCTCTAGGCCATCACTCCACAATGTTATATGTACTACTGATAACAGACCATGTGAAATGCATCTGAGAGTTTACAGAGGGCATAACAATGGGAGATGTTTCTGAGAACACATCCAAAAGAGATGTCACTATGTACACAGATGCGTTCGGTTGACACAGGGACAATGACTAACCTGTACATGAAGTGGTTGGACTGCATACGTTCCCACTTACTGATGGTCCCTTCATGGTCCCCACTGAAGATCAGGATGGGGATTTTGGATGCTGCAAAGAAGTCATCGTTATCGTCGTCATCATTATCATCGTAAAGTCATCATCATCTCTGTCATCATAAGATTCATCACCATCATCTTTTTTTTTGTCATCACAGTGTCACCATCATCATCATCTTTGTCATCATATAGTAATCATCATCATTATTTTTGTCATGACAGAGTCATCATCATCTTTGTCATCACAGTCACTGTCATCATCTTTCTCATCATAGTCACCATCACCACCTTTGCCATCATAGTCATCTTATCATCATCATCTTTGTCATCATAGAGTCATCATCATCATCTCTGTCATCACAGTCATCATCACCATCATCATCATCAAACAGATCATGACTGTCATCTTCATGATAGAATGATCATTATCACAATCATGGTCATCATCTCATGCAAACAATAATCATCACTCCATGGTACAATAAATGACTATCACTCCATCTATCTCTCTCTATTTATGGAAGTAGGGCATTTCACACTGTATCTTTTTTGTTCAGATGAATTTAAAGTGATGTAAGCAGATCTTTTTTCTCATTTCAGATTAGCGTTACTCATGGGATCTTGGCATGAACAGACTGTACAAAATTTCTCTACCTATTAATTTTGTATCATCAAAACATTCAGACTGGTGATCAACTGTAGTGTCTCATAACTGACCTAAGTCTGTTTCTATATATGACATGACCCATGTATCACTGTAATTAAGTCATTCTACTGCAGTTACGAGTGAACTCGTACCATGATTACTTCCGCTGTGGACCACGTATGAGCACTCTTGTACCAACACACTATTCTAATTTCGCTCATTCTTGCTTGGTACAGTTGGCATTCTAAACTGAGAAGTTTACCGATTTCGGAAGAATGAAAACAAAGTTATCTTTGACGGATTAAATCAACAATTCTGCACCGACTTTCGCTGTTTTAGTGAACAATTCGGTTTTTTTCCACAGTGGTCTCATGGAGTGCTGGTCCAGGGGAGTTGTGGGGAAAGAATGGATTAATTTTTTGTTCAGTGATTATGTGTATCCACCCTCTTTAAAAGGGGGCAATGGCCTTGAATACTTGTATAGGTCATCCAACGGGTGCAACAGCCGAATGGTTAAAGCGCTGGACTTTCAATCTGAGGGTCCTGGGTTCGAATCTCGGTGCACCTGGTGGGTAAAGGGTGGAGATTTTTCCGATCTCCCAGGTCAACATATGTGCAGACCTGCTAGTGCCTGAACCCCCTTCGTGTGTATGCGCACGCAGAAGATCAAATACGCACGTTAAAGATCCTGTAATCCATGTCAGCGTTCGGTGGGTTATGGAAACAAGAATATACCCAGCATGCACACCCCCGAAAACCGAGTATGGCTGCCTACATGGCAGGGTAAATAAAAAACAAACAAACGGTCATACACGTAAAATGTTACATGTCTGTCTGAGTGTGTATGTGTGTGCAGACTGAAATCTGATTGAATGACACAGGAAACGAATGATGAGCACCCAGTGGCAGCCGTCAGTCGGCTCTACCCAGGTAGGCAGCCTGTGGTGCAAATGTCCCTGTGTATGTAAAGCGCTTAGAGCTTGGTCTCTGACCGAGGATAGGCACTATAGAAGTATCCACATCAATCAATCAATCAATCCATCCGTATCTGAATCTGGCTCTCCAACCAACCAACATCAGAATCACTCACTGTAACACAAACTCTCCAGAGGACTACTGCACTTCAGAGCAGTGATACAACCAGATGTGTTGTATTTCCACACAATCAGCTGCCGTCTGCTGGTCGTGGCTGAAGAAAAAAAACAAAAAAACATTGTGCACATGTCATACCATGGAAAGGGGGGTGAGAGGGTGTGGGGGGGGAGGGGGTTGGAATTTCCTGGCTATCCAGGCGCTGGAGTGAGCATCGATAAATGAATGAATCAATGATCATAGTGTGAAAGAAAGTAGCAAAGTGTGTCAATGGTGACAGTGTCTAATAGCTATAAAATGGAGTGAATTTTTCTTCTTCTTTTTCTGAAAGACAAATTGTGTTCTGAATCTCTCTCTCTCTCTCTCTCTCTCTCTCTGTCTCTCACTGTCTCTCTCTTTCTCTGTCTCTCCACTTGCTAAAGAATGGCTCTGTTTACAGTATTCATAAACTCTGTGTATGTACCTTATGCCCTGAAGATACAACAGAAATTCTTTGACAGCAATGCAGAAATTTAGTTTAAGTTAGTATGTATTTTACATTTTGTTGTTGCTATGTGATCACCATATTGTGTAATTTTGACCTCTTTCTAGGGGCCGGAGGCCTGGAGATTAAAGTTTTTGTTCTTGTTCCTGTTCCTGTTTTTGTTCTTGTTTTCTCTCTCTCTCTCTCTCTCTCGCTAACACAAGCACACATACACACACAAACACACTCACACACACACACACTCACACACACATACACACACACACATGCAATCACACACACACACACACACACAGACCACACTGAAAAAAAACAGAAAAACAACATT
>JAAQRG010297191.1:0-13939 GCA_011634625.1 Babylonia areolata
TTTTTTTTCAAATAACGCCAAATCCCGATTTGACTCAAATGGCCAGTCATACAAACAAACAGACATGACCGTGAATCTAAAAAATAGACGGCAGGCACAGACACGACTCTCACCGCTTGGTACGAGTTAGAGTGAACTATTGCATGAGCAGCGGGAAGGACGGGGGCGTGTTTTGAGACCTACGTATAACCACCGTGATATGTCGCAGTCATCAGACATCTTATGACAGCGCATCCTTGCCATACTGTTGTTATCAGTCACGTGGAAAGAACCCACTGTCACCGTGACCGGTTGTTGTTGGGTGTCAGTTGTCTGTTGGGTCCAAGGGAGTAGAGAGCAGGTAGGCATGATTATATACTGGTTGGGTGGGAAGAGAGTGACAAAATTCCTGCCAGGGTTGTGTTGTGTTATACTGTACTGTATTTCATCGTGCTGCATTGTGTTGTATTGGAGAGAGAGAGAGAGAGAGAGAGAGAGAGAGAGAGTTTGTGTTTGACCATCTCTGTCTCTGCTTGTCTGTCTGCAAACACACACACACACACTCACACACACACACACATACACACACACATACACACACACACACACACACACACACACACACGTGCGCGCTTGTGCACTATCACACACACACGCGCGCACGCGCGCACGCACTCACACAAACACAACACACACACAAACACAGCACACACACAAACACACCCACACACACGCACGTACGCACGCACACACACAAACACACACACACACACACACATGCACACACACACATGCACACACTAGCACACAGAGAGAGAGAGACGGAGGCGAGGAAGACAGACAGAGACAGAAATGCACACGAGCACACATACAATAATACATAGACTAAGAATCGCGCGCACACACACACACACACACACACACACACACACACACACACACACACACACACCTAGAAAATGCTCAATATCATTTATTCGTATTTGGCCTAAGATCAGAGTCCTAGGTGGTCAGGACAGGCACAGGACCACATATATAGGATCCCCTGTCACCGACAGAAGATGGACATGATTGACTCACAGGTTGTGGATCCTCAGCTTTCTGGATTGACTCACAGGTTGTGGATCCTCAGCGTTCTGGACCTAAGGATGCCAGGACCGCCAATAGGATCGCTTGTTTCCACGAACACGGGTGGGATGTCGCAGCTGTCCCTCTTCCGGAAGTGAATGAACTGTAGGTATACAAAAAAAAAAAAAAAAAACAAAAACAAAAAAACAACTAGTAGTTTCAGTTTCTCAAGGAGGCGTCAGGGCGTTCGGACAAATCCATATACGCTAAACCACATCTGCTGGGCATATGCCTGACAGCAGTATTACCCAACGCGCTTGTCTTGGCCTTGAGTGCATGCTTATCTATTTGTGTACCTATCAGAGTGGAATTCTTTTTACATAATTTTGCAAGAGGACAACACTCTCGTTACCATGGGTTCTTTATCAGTGCGCCAAGTGCGTGCTGCACATTGGACCTCGGTTTATCGTCTCATCCGAAAGACTAGACGCAGCAAGGGAGCCAGAGGGGAGGAAAAAGTGTTCAAAATTAGAGTATGGGTTTTCCCACTGTCATCATACAAGAACTGATGAATTAGAGAATATCCTTAACATAGTTTTAGAAAAACGTTAAAGAAATTTGAAGATAATTAGACCCATTTCTTTTTTGTCTTTTTTTTTCGTTTCTTTTTGACAGCACTTTCATGTGTAAAATATTACTTTATTTTATGAGAGGCATTTCTTTGATGCAATAAGACCTACTTTTTGTAGGAGAGGTCTTTCTTTAATGTTAGAGGGGCCTTACTTTGGTGTATGTGGGAAGCTTTGGTGTGTGTTTGAAGCGTCACTTAAGTGTGTAAGAGGTTTTACTTTTATGCGTGAAAGATCATACTTTGGTAGGGAGAGTGGACTCAGCGACGAAACCAGCCTTGCCCAATTCTTTGAGCATTTCCGGTGGGACGTCACGGAGAAGTTCCACCAGCATGGCCCTGTACTGTTTCTTGGTCACACCTTGCACAGTGAACACACAGGACCTCATTGTCACTGTCATAGCATTGTAAACACACACACACACACACACACACACACACACACACACACACACACATTGAAGATAACATAACTTTATCAACGAAGACAGGACTGGATGCGACCACACTCTTTTATAATTGGATTCCTGTAAGAAGATAAATTTTGTGCATCTCAAGGACCAGAGATTATTGCAACCCAGCCTGGGGGTTATTGCGTCCCAGGATGTAGGGATACTTGTGTGCCAGGGATTGGGGATGGATTTTCCTGCAGAATTGTGGGTGATTGAAGCGAAATGATCGGCGATTCTTACATTCGAATGATGGAATGATGGCATTTTTGCAAATCACAGACTGGGGATTTTTGGATCTGAAAAACTTAGGGTTCTTATATTATGATGACCGGAAATTCTTGTGTCCAAGGTATTTGGGAATTCTTGTATCGTGTGTATTGGAGTTCATGCATCATAAGCACTGACTGAGTCTCCAAATATTGTTGTTGTCATTTCCTAAGGACTGAGAAATCTCAATATTGAGGATGCTTGGTTTGCATATGTGGGATTACTGCATATTAGGGATTGGGTATCTCTGCATCCCAAGGATTGGTGATTCTTTTATAATAATTACCAGTGTTTCTTGCAGTCAAGGGACTACTGGTTCCAGCATCGCCAATAGTTCTTGCGTGACAAAAACGCGTTAAAGACCGGACAACACCACAAAGGTTTGTCCCTTGCAAAACTGAATTCTAATATTCCCGTGTGTGCATGCAAGTGACTGAAACCTGACAGAATGACACAGGAAACGAATGATGAGCGACTAAATGCAGCTGTCATTCAGATCTGCCCAGTCACTGAGTATTTGTAAAAGCCAGTTTGGTCTGTGACCGAGAATAGGCGCGATATAAGTATTGTTAGCAATAAAGAAAAATCGAAGAATAAGAAAAATCAGAAATAGAGAGTCACTGACTTGATATGTCCCATATGACTTCCATGAAGATCAGACCCTCATCTGGCACCTCTGTCTGGTTGATGCGCACGTCAATGCCAAAGCGGTGCATGAAGGTCTGCACTGTCTCCACAGGGAAGGTGGACACAGTCGTACTGGCGTCAGCGGGCAGGCCGAGCTTACTCAGGTTCTGATTGTTGTCGTCGTGGATAACTAGAATAAACAACCAGCTCTGAAAGTCTGAAGTCTACATCTATTCCAAGAGAAAGAGAGTAGTAGTGCGCGCGTGTGTGTGTGTGTGTGTGTGTGTGTGTGTGTGTGTGTGTGTGTGTGTGTGTGAAATGAAATTAAGAATATAAAGGTGATAACGAAGAGAAACGAGGAAGAAGAAGAACAGAAAAAAAGAACAACAGCAACAACAACAACAACAACAACTCGTGTAGTTTAACAGCTTCAGTTTCCAGAAGGCATCAAAGCGTGTGGCTGATCCATATAAACTACACAACATCTACTTAAAAACAAAAGTTATGAAGAAGGGGGCGACCTTTATTTCCAAAGATGATAAATAGCATTGGCCTACTTTTTTTACCTCCAGGCACCGCCCTAAACAGTGTCTGCTCTGTACAATTCTTAATGATATAGGAATGAACATGGTAGTTACAAAATATATACAAAAAGGAGAGAGAGAGAGAGGGAGGGTAGAGAGAGAGAAAGAGAGAGAGATGGAGAGAGAGAGAGACAGAGACAGACAGACACACAGACGTACTGAAGATGTAGTGGCCAGCACCATAGACCTGGAAAGTACATCAATGCGGCATGTGTTAACATCATCACAAGAGACAGACAGAGACAGAAACACAGAGACACACAGACGGAAATACAGACAGAGACATAAACACAAACAGCCAGAGGTAAAAAGGCAGAAAAGAACAACTTCCTGTCGAATGAAAATACATTTCGATAAACTATCTCAACTGGATAAAGGAATACTGACTGTCTTAAAAAAAAAAAAAAAATTTTAAGTCCAAAAAAAAGAGCATCATTTGCTTTATATTATAATTTCATTGTAATACACTACACTACACACACACACACACACACACACACACACACACACGCACAGATAGATAGACAGACACACACAGAGAGAGAGAGAGAGAGAGAGAGAGAGAGAGAGATTTCAATCATTGCTATATATATGTACACAGGCTACTGACACGCAAAAGCGTGTAATACATACACGAGGCAGTGAGAAACAGGAATGACATTCCACACACGAAAAGATGATAAGAACTTCGCTCTGGCTAGACTGAAAAATACATTCATATATCTTACGTGTAGGTCAACATATATTACTTTCTAACCAGTTATGTAATCCCCTTTCCATGGATCCCACCAACCCCTCTTTCAATCAGCACTTGCCTTTACTCTGTGCACATAGATAGATAGATAGATAGATAGGTAGACAGATAAAACATATGCACGCTGTACCTTAAAACTGTGCTTGACGGTCACATTCTCAAAGTAGTGTTTTATGTTTTCAGCGGGCTCGGCAGTTCTGAACTCCAAGAAAATATACTCTGTGTTGCAGCTTTCATTGGCTGCTGTGGTGGCAGGCAGCAGTGTCAGGAGGCACAGCCCCAGCAAACAACCACACAGGGACAGCATTCTTGCTCACTGAACTTTACTTGCTGCTGGTACGATAGCCCACAGAGACATATGTGCAGGGATGGCGTTGTCTTTTATAGAAGGAAATGTTAATTACATTTCTCTCCTGGTCGATTTCTCATCAGTGAAGCTGTCCATCACAAGACGTGGACACTGTTCATTATCTTGTCACTCAGCTGCTTTAGGCTCGTTGATTGTCTTCGTAAAGCTATCAACACAAACCATTGGCTCTGAAATGTGCAGTCATACCATAAATCCTCACTTTAGATAGAATCAATTTTCACACAGGTGTTGGCTTAATCAACATTCCAACTGGTAGATAGACGGAGATAACTGATCTTTTTCCTCTGACAGGTCTTCAATGCTGTTTCAATGGTTTAACCACACATCACCTGTTATGTAATCCCCATGCTCAACAAACACCCAAACGCATTCTGTCACAGTCAATGCATAACGGAGAACTGTGAATATTAAGACACTACCCAGCCACACGAAAGAGGAGATCCTGTAGGTTATACCGATGTTGAGTTATTTGGGTGGTGTGCAGTGATGCCTGTTTTCACTCAACACACACAAGACACCACTTAAAGTCTCTGTTGATAACAGTAATGTTCTAGTAATAGAGTCAGACTAAGTTAGCACCTTCTACAGAGAGGGAACTGCCATCACTGCCTCCAAGACATCCCGCCATGGTTTTGTCGTCATATGAAACTTAAAGAAGAATTTACCACAGATGTGGAAGTGATGGGGAAATTAAAATAGAGCCAACATGAGATCAGGACACGATAGGCTATATGATCTGAGACAATATTTCCTGAGACAGTTCTTCTATATTCATCATGATGATGGGTGAAAATGACAATGCTCCTGCAATGATTTATCTATCCATTTGGGTTTGGGATCAGATGACAAAGCATTACACTATGCTTCCTTTCATGTGTCAATAAACATCGGCAGATCCATTTTCCTGTAGCGTCAGTGTCAGGAAATTTGGGGTATTCACCCCAAGACATATCTATGAAGTGGGTGGTTCTCGTCTACCTAGACGTAGCCTTCCTATTCGAAGCCATAGCCATAGACGTATTTGCATATGATTGAAGTGGTCACGTTGGAACTCCTTATATAGCAAAAACGTACTTTATATTCGTATAACAAAGTGGAAGCGTGCAAGTTATGATGATGTGTATATGTGCACGCTCGCCACGCGTGGTATTTGATCCGCAGTTGAGATATGTCCACAAGAAACTACACGCTATACGTTTGTTTATTCATGTTCTGCCTTGGGTCTTACTTGTTCCCGAAACGACAGCACAGCATGTTTCCCAGTCGCGTGTCACTTACTCATACTCAGGCTCGCTCCTGGATCCGTTGACAGACGTAATAGCCAGGTGGTTAGAGCACAGGTGCCAGTTACATTGCTTGGTTCTAACTGTTTGACAGTTACACGTGACTAAATGCCTACGTTGACCGAACTACGCCATTGGTCAGTTCCATACTACACACAGTTAGTAGCGGGTTAAGACCATACTAGCCTCTTCCTTCCGAGCAATGCAACTGGCTCCAGGACTTTACTCTGATGGCTTTGAGTTTGACTCCTTGCTGCGTCTGGTGGATCAAAGGTGGAACTTTTGTCGACCTCCCAAGTCAACATGTGTCAAGACTTGGTGGTGCTTGAACCCCCTCCCTGTGTATAAACATGCCGAACATCAAATACACATAAAAAAAAAATCATTCGAGAAAATCATTCTTGCAATGCTGAAGTCACTATTCTCATGGAACAGCGGCATTCAAATAATTATAATGATTTGATCATTAGTCATCATTGGAAAAGTGTTTGTTGATTTATCTAGAGCTTTTGAAGTTATCTCACAATCTTCTCTCCAGGAAGCATACTACTTTGATGTTTCTCATCAAACTGTGTCTCGCATGTTACTGTGAAAAGACTCAGCCAGTTTGGCGGGACAACCTATTTTCTGTTCAAACAGGACAATGACGACTCCGCTTCTGTTGACAAAATAGAAAGCCTTCACGAGGTCGGAAAAAAATACCAAGTTTTGGGGTCTCTGTTATCAACGTCTACATTCAGGTGAACTCTCAATGTCTCGCAACTCAAAACAAACTGAACTATATACAGCTTTATTCCGAGGTCAGTTTTAACTGTTAAACAATAGTTATTGATAATTAGTTGTGTGATTCAAAAGTTTCAGTTTTCAATTTCAGTTTCTCACGGAGGCGTCAGTGCGTTCGGACAAATCCATATACGCTACACCAAATCGGCTAGGCAGATGCCTGACGAGTAATTGAGAATTAGCTGTGTGATTCTGCAGAAAGTATGTCAGAGTATATATGTGTGTGATATGAAATTTTACTTTAAATATACTATTGAATAGCACTTTAATATATCTATGTTACGTTCGTTTATTCATTTATAGTCTGTTCATCTAAGATGATGGTATCAGACTGAAAATAAATGATATCATTATTATTATTATTATTATTATTTGGATTATTACCATTCCTATCATAATGATGATTGCTAGTGTTAATAAGAAATCGACATTTCTGTATATTCGAATGAAAAGGGGGGCGGTTGAGGTGGGGGGAAAGGGGGGGCAAGAGGGAGGGGACTAAGAAAGGAAGAGAGAGAGAGAGATAGACAGGCAGAGAGAGAGAGAGAAGAATGTGGAAAAGATAGAGTGCAAAATCTAAAATGGAGAGGGTGAGTGTCAGTGATTGGAGAAAGAAAAAATATAATATTGGAAGGGTGTGTGTGAGAGGGGGGACGGGGGAAGCGGGATTAGGAAAAAATCAAATATTGTATGCACTACTTCTGTAGTTTATTTTTTGAAAAGAGGTTCACGTGGGGACCTACAATAAACAACCAACTGAACTATTTAACACATAACTAGCTAACTTTAATAAAGAACAGTCTGAAATATATAACTTTTTTTCCAAAAAATGTTAACATTTGAAACTGGTAACACGTGTTCCGTAATTTCTGGAGGCAAAAAAGGTTTCATAACTAAACAGCGGGTTAAAACGTGCTCTACCGTTAAACGTCCCTTGCGAATGCATTCAATATTTTCACAATATTTTGTGTATGGGGCATTTAGTAATAACCCAAATGCCATGCTCTTAACAGCCCTGCCGGTTCTTTTAACATTTAATAAGGCAGAAGTGTTAACTTCTAAAGACAGAAAGGAATTTTGCATATTTCTTTCAACAATATTACACATTTCAGATGATGATAAACGATAAGGAATTTTCATTGCATTTAAAGCGTTTTTAGCTCCGAGCTTTGCAAGATGATCTGCACGTTCATTAGAGAAAAGCCCACAGTGTGAGGGAATCCAGCACATTCCAATATTAGTTCCTCTTATTTGAATACAGTGAATCAAAAATCTTATTTAAAAAATGATGTTATAATTAATGTCCGTACAACCTGATTTGATAGACTGCAGAATTGATTTTGAATCGACACAAAATAAAACATTAATCAAGTTTAGGAACAGATCAATTAGATGTGTTAATGCCATAAGGATGGCAATTAATTCAGCTGTAAAAATTGAGAAGCCCTTTCCAATATGATATGACTTTTCAATTTTCAAAGCAGGAATTGCATATCCAGAACCAGCAAACTGATTTTCTAGAAGAGAACCATCTATATATTTTTAAGTGGTGGGGGTATGTTTCAGACAAGTGTGTTTTGACTCGAGAAGCTAGTATATTGGGATTTTCATCTTTCTTAATGTCACAATATTGAATGTCAAAAGCTGCTCCCGTTAATTCCCGTAATGGAACTGGTGAAGTGTTCATAATCGGAGCAACATTTTGTGGATCAACATTTGATTGATTAATAGTATCTGACACGTATGTAGAAATAGTTTCTAGATTTCTGTTCTGTTTCGCTCGTTCCGAAAAAAGTGTCAGATCAAATAGTAATCTCAGTTTTGACAGAATTTTCTGTAGCATTTGCTCTACATATTTTGCCGATGCTAGCTTTCTTAATTCATTAAGAGGCAGTATTCCTGCAGCTCTATACGACTGTAATGTGTTCGTATGAAACGGAACACCTAGGGCCAGCTTTATGGCTTTGCTATCTAAGCTTTGCTTTTTTTTCTTTTTTCTTTTTTTCTTTTTTTTTTTTTTTAAGGAAAGCATTCGGAGCAGAGAAAAATACCTCCTGTCCATACGTCAATCTAGATCTTACCAGTGCAGTAGCGAGATGAATCAGTGTTTTTGAATCTTGACCCCAAGGCTGTTTACTGACGATTTTAAGAAAATTTAAGCTTTTCATTGCTTTTGATCTCATGTTTTCTGGATGTTTCTTCCAATTTAGCTTTGGAGTAAAATAAACACCGAGGAATTTGACCTCAGATTTGTAGAAGAGTTCTTTTCCATCAAGATGAAAAGTTAGTAATTTTCGGGGGCACCATTATTAAAAAGTATCATGTGTGTCTTTTCAGTTGAAAACTGTAATCCATTATCTTTCATATAAATGTTTAATTTATCAGGTTCTGATTGATATAAATTGTTAATGTGATTGATATAACGCAGGCCTGTTTTCTTTCGCAAAGTTACGTTCATCCAAACTGCTATATCATCAGAGTATTGAGCGAGATTTATAGGTTTAGACAAATGTTTTGGCAAATCATATACCATTATGTTGAACAGAAGAGGGGAAATTATAGAACCTTGCGGAATACCAATGTAAACTGATCTTGAAGACGATAATGATTGCCCAACTTTAGTGATGATGCTTCTTTCTGTCAAAAGAGATTTTATATACCTGTATACATTGCCACTTAACCCAATGTTCTGCAGCTTAAACAGTAGTCTGGCATGCCAAATGCGGTCATAAGCTTTTTGTACATAAAAGAACGTGGCCAAAACACTCTTTCTCTTCGAAAACTGTTGTTTTATCTTTGTTGTTAGTTTTACTAGGTGATCTAAAGTAGAGCTGCCCTTTCTGAATCCGGCCTGTGCAATCGGAATAATTCTATTTTTATCACAATATGTTATCCTCATCAATATAATTTTCTCCAAGATTTTTCCGACGTGCGATGTTAGGGATATGGGTCTATAACTCGATGTGTCTGATCGTGGTTTAGCTGATTTAAGAATGGGAGTAATGATAGCTTTTTTCCATACACAAGGTGTTTTACCCGTTTCCCAACATTTCGCATAAAGTGTATGAAGAAGCTTGAACCATTCTTTAGGAAGATGACTGATCATGGTGTACGAAATACCATCATAACCTACGGCTACTTTTTTAATTTCCAAATTACGCAATTGCATCTTCAACTTCTTTAGAAGTAAGTGGAGCATTTATAAATATGTCATTATCCGAAGCTGGTTCCTTGTATTGCTCATTTGATTCACTATTGATTCTGATAGCCAGCTGTTCGGGTGTTAATCCATCATCATTGCATGTTTTGGCAAACATATCTGCAAAAGTTTCTGCTTTTTCTAAAGAGGTAGGGAAACATTTCCCATTAACTTTTATAGGATATTCTTGAAAAGATATCCCATTTTTTATATCCTTAATTTTCTTCCATATCTTCTTTGTATCTTCGTAATCTTAAACTTCTTGAATACAATAATTAGACCAATATTGTCTTTTGACTTAAGCAACAACTCTGTTGCAATGATTTTTGGCTTTCCTCATTTCTTCATGGGATGGCTCCACCCTGTCCTTTAGTCTTTGCTTGTCAATCTCCATGTTCTTATCATTTTTAACTCCTTACTATCCTTTAACCATTGTTTAAAAGTCTTCCTTTTAAGTTCAACAGCCTGTGCACATGCTTGATTCCACCAAATATTACCACTATGCTTTCCTTTTCTGGCGGGTGTTCTTTTTGGAACTGATAATTCAGCTGCTTCAATTATTGTTTTAGTAAATTTTTCATAAAATATATGAACGTCTAAATCCCCAATTTTATCTAAGTTTTTGCTTGAAAGAAAGGATTGATATTTTCCCCAATCAGCCTGTTCGTAGTAGAACTTTGGAATTATATCAATAATTACATCGTTAGATTTAGATTTTTATGAAGTTTAAGAATAATTGGTAAATGGTCGCTACCTAGTGCATCATCTTCTACAACCCAGGTACTAACTGTTGCTAAGTCTGATGTAACAAGTGTCAAATCAATTGATGTAGCCTTGTGGCTTGATACATCAGGAATTCTTGTCATACTGCCATCATTTAAAAGATATAGAAAG
Organism: Babylonia areolata; assembly: GCA_011634625.1. Lineage (NCBI taxonomy): Eukaryota > Metazoa > Mollusca > Gastropoda > Neogastropoda > Buccinidae > Babylonia > Babylonia areolata. Next base: position 10,889 of record JAAQRG010297191.1, read on the forward strand.
GACTCTACTAGATTTTCAACGAGACGAGAATAAGTGATCGACTGACAATTTTTTTCCCAAAAGGGAGCATGGGCGTTAAAGTCTCAACCGACAACCCATTGTTCATCTTCTTTTATTAAATTCAAAAGCCAGTTTGAGTTTGAATCAGAAGGACCATTTTTAAAATAAACAGAAAGGGCATTTATGACTAAATCATTTATCTTAATCTTGGCATCTGTGGCTGAAACATCAATAATACCTTCGGGGACAGGGGAGGCAATGAACTCATAATTAAGACCACACTGGACATACAATGCCGTGGTAACCCTTTCAGAAGGGTCTGTGTGATTCAAAGGAGAAAAACAGTATCCTTTTAAAGAAGGTAATTTACCTTTAGTTACATTTAAGGACTGTAAAAGTAAAACTTGATGGTTATTTTGACCAAGATATTCATGTAAATAATCTAGATTAGAAGCAATGGATCTGCAATTCCACTGCATGAAAGAAATTTCACATTTAATATTTTTCTTATTTGTTTTCGCCATAAATCACACTTTCATTTAAATACAAAAGGTCATTAGCTTTTACTTACAAACTAAACAGTTAATATGTTAGGATATGGTTGCCACGCTGACCACCAGTTGCCTGCACTGATGATGTTGATGGAAGGTCGTCGTGTCTACCTCCAGTCGACTGCTCCGACGATGATGATGAATTGTTGCCATGTCTACCACCAGTTGACGATGTTGACTGATGGTCGACATGTTGACCATCAGCCGACCGCAACGACGATGTTGGCGGGTGGTCGCCACGTTGACCACCAGACGACCGCAATGATGATGTTGATTGGTGGTCGCCACGTTGACCACCAGCCGACCGCAATGACGATGTGGACGGGTGGTTGCCAAGTTGACCGCCAGACGACCGAAACGACGATATGGACGGGTGGTCGCCACGTTGACCACCAGACAACCGCAATGACGATGTTGATTGGTGGTCACCACGTTGACCGCCAGCCGACCGCAATGACGATGTGGACGGGTGGTCGCCACGTTGACCATCCGACGACCGCAATGACGATGTTGATTGGTGGTCGCCACGCTGACCACCAGCCGACCGCAATGACTATGTGAACGGGTGGTCGCCACGTTGACCACCAGCCGACCGCAGCGACGATTTAGACGGGTGGTCTTCCAAGAAACAGACCCTATTTTTCTCATCAGTTTGTGTCGAAACGCAAGAATACTTTACAGTTTCAGTCTGTGTTGTCTTGTGAAGACTTGGTGTAAAACGAGTGGCTTCAGCATACGTTTTCTTCGTGCCACAGTGACAAGGTTTCCGAGACACTTCACTTTGGGCCAGTCCAAGAGCCTCTTGAAAAGAAATATAAGTTTTAGATTTTATTTTGTTAGCTTTTCGTGCCAGAACTTTTGCAGGACATCCATGAAATGCAGCAGAGTGGTCACCTTTACAATTATGACAAAAAATACTTTTCGGTACAATGTTCCCAAGTATGAGACTGTTGACCACATCTGCTGCATCGTGTTAACTTGGAGTGACAAAATGTTTTGGTATGATGAAGTTCTTGACATTTCGTGCATCTTCTTACAGGTGCACAATATGGGACAATGTTATGAGGAATATTGTCAATTGTATTTTTTCTGGAAAGACTTTACAGTCTGAAAGTAATTACAGTTGCTATTTTTCCATTCTTCAATGTTATCTTTCGACAGGCATTCACAATAGGTAGAGCCACAAGAAAGTCAATGTCAAGTTCATGGAAAACGATTCCAACTGTTTTCACCTGAGGTTTTATAGTAATAACTGGAGTGCCAGCAACTGTCTGTGTCTGTAGAAGTTTTTTGTATTGTCTTTCATTTTTTTTTTTACATTTGACATGGAAACTACCACTCTTTAATTTTGAAATGGATATAACTTCCCCAACAGCTGAAGCAATTGCTTTCGTATGATAGTGCAGACATAAATGTTTTAGTTTTAAATTTAAAGAATTGTTTTCGGTGTCCTTTATGAGAACATGAAACTGATTTTCTGTATTGACAAAATCGGGCACAAATGATGACTGACGATATTTTAATTGAACTTGTTTGGTGGGTGTTGTCACTGTCAAATAAGGACTGTCTTTTCCGATACGAAATTCCATCATAAGAATGACGAGATAAAAAAGACTAAAAAAAAACACACAAAAAACACGTCATCTCGAGACATGTAACATAATGTTTTTACGTCATCATTGGAGCTTAGTTTAAAAGAAAAATAAATAAAAAGTTAATAAAAGAGAGAAAAAAACTCCCCAAAACATTTTTCTCTCTCTCTGTTTTTTTCTCCTTTTTTTCATAATCTAAAAATGATAAATGTACCTCTGAAAATCGATGAAAAATTCCCCAGAGCACACAGTTGAAGTGTCCTGTAAATTCCAAGGGATGGTCGCCGGTACAATGGTTTACCCCAGAGACACAGGACGATGCATTAGATGTATATTTACAGTAAGCTCCCACCGAGGTCACCGCGCTAACTGAAGATATTGATCCTGAAATCCAGAGGTAAGTTAACATACCGAAAACACTAAATACAACTAAATAAAAAAAAACAGACAAAAGACTGAATATTTGTAGATCTGTTGATTCCTGTTGCGGTTGCTAACCAGGGGCAGGACACTCCCTAGATGTGTGATTCTACAGAAAGTATGTCAAAGTATATATGTGTGTGATATGAAATTTTACTTTAAATATACTATTGAATAGCACTTTAATATATCTATGTTAAAATATTGCATGATGTTTTATGCATACAACTGTGATTATTGCATGTGTGTGGCTGAGATTATTGTATGTGTGGTTCTAAGTTGACTTTAGTATTTTGTGTGTCTGCTGCGATTATTGCATGTGTGTGACTGTGATCATTTTATGTGAGGTTTACTTAAATCGATATTCAAATTTTGTTGTCTTTAATATAGTACATTATAGAATGACTAATGTTCGTATCTAATTTATGTTTTATACCACAAATTGATTCCCTTTTCAAGATTATACAGTATACTCTCTCTCTCTCTCC
>JAAQRG010297195.1:0-14796 GCA_011634625.1 Babylonia areolata
GACTATTTCCTTGTTCGATGGAGAGCACGTGACACTTTTGAGAGCTTTTCTTTTCTCAAATAAGCCAATTCACTTCCTTACCATACATTGCTGGTCGCGCTATTTTCTTTCGTTCGATAGACAAGAATTATTTTTTAGTTGAAAAAAAATCAGAAATGCAGTGAGGAAGTTTCTTCTCATGGAAAGATCGATTATCTGTTTGGCTGCTTTTGAACTTGTGGATTAGTTAAAAAGCCATCTTTAAGAATGTTCTGGGGTATTGAATATTTGTGGGCTTACGCAAGATTTTATTAAGAACTACTGTTATCATAATAAGAAAAAAAGATCGTTGAATTTCTTCTTTATATTTTATGTGTGTGCGTGTTTTGTTGTTGTTTTTACTTTATCATTATTATTATGATCATTATTATTGCTATTAGCGTAATTATGTTTTTGCGTAACCATGTCGTGTGTGTATGTGTGTGTGTGTTTAACACTTTCATTTGACAATTTAATTTGACAAATAATTGTCTGCGAAATGCGAGCCTGCCTCTTTACTCATTCTCTTTCGCTGTGGGTAAACGCTGCAGCACATGAGGGAGGTGAAGAAAGAGAGAGAGAGAGAGAGAGAGAGATGAGCAGACATTTTGTCTGGCACTTCGGGGAGAATTTCAGAGGAGACGAATAATGCACACTTGTCAGTCAAAACCACGTAAGAGCCTCTCCTCATCTCCTCTCCCCACTTTTCTTACCCTTCAACTAGTCCAACGCGTCGCTCTTGATATTCCTCCTGCGGTTGTGAAAAGTGCCATCTGCAAAAACCCCTAAATGAGACGCAACTGTTTTCTGGAACGGCGGCCGCAAGAACCGATCGATTTCGCTTTCCTCCTAACGGTCCTTGCGAAAACAGCCCACGCTGTACGGGGTGATAACTCTTGTCAGTCACGCCTTGGCGGCCATGTTTGGAGGCTGTGACAATGCGGGCTCTCCACTGTGGCCGGGCACCTGTCAAACTGAAAATAACACGCCACACACTCGCTCCATCCCTCCCCCATCCTCCCACACAGACACACGGAGAGAGAGAGAGGGAGAGATACACACAGAGAGAGAGAGAGAGTCTGTAAAAGATTCTTGTACATTGTGCGCATTGGAAGGACGCCGATGTCTCCATCACTCCACCGCTGAGATCCCCCAACCTCCCACTACCCACCCCCACTAGTCCTGCCGTCTTTGGTTCACTACATCACCGGCCTCCATTGCCCACAATGGAGAATGGAGGAGGGGGTATCAAAGAAACGGGAGCTGAGAACCGGGAGGAAAATGAGATCATTTGGATATCAAACGCGTTTACGGAATTCTTCTTCAGTTGCTGACGGAATGGCTTCATTTTGTACCAGCGATTAGGCCAGTCTTCGCCAGGGGCGGCCTGCCGCGACGGGGAGAAAAGGGTTAAAGCATCACGGCTGTGTGATTGGTGTCGTGCGGTGAAATCAGCTGTCAAGGCGTTAATGAGATGGGCGCTCGGACATAGTTAACCTTTACACGGCTGGCCGTCATCCGTCGGCAGTAACGTTCTTGGGAGAGAGGGGGGGGGGGAATGGTGAGGGGGATGGTGGGGGGGGGGGAGGAAGGATAGCCAGACTGCTACTCTGGTTCGGGGTTGTAATTGTGCTCCCCACCGCTCCTACCAGCCCCCCTAGCCCTCTCCCCCCATCCCCCCACCCCCTACCACTCACGAGTCCATCAGCCCGGCAACAGCGCTTACCCGCCATAGAGGGCGCTCTGCTGGGTCTGTAACATGTACTGTGTCCAATCCCATTCCCCACCCACACACCCAAACCAATTCCCGGGCTTGTGTTGGCTGTTTGTATTTTGGCCCTCTATCCATCCACTACCACCCCCCCAGCATTCTCCAGCCCCCATCGCTCTGTTCCTCTACTTGCATTTGCTGTTTCTGTTTGGGGTTGGTTTGTTTTTTGTTGTTGTTGTTTTTGTGGGTTTTTTTGTCTTATTGTTCTGTTTTGTTGGGGGCTGGTGTGTTTTTGTTTTGTTTTTTTGTTTTTCATTATCCATCCAATAACCATGACAGGCAGCATGATTATAAAATCTGATCGAACGGTTCTGGAAGGGGACTTTTTTTTTCTAACCCTGTACCGAACTGAACTGATTGGGGGAGGGTGGGCATCTAGAGTACAAGAAAACAAAATGTCTGCATCAGCTTCTGCTTGCACTAGCGGTGTGTGGTGCGAGGTTAGAAAATATTCAATGTTCGTTATGTATTTTATCTGTAATTAGAATGTTGAAAGTTTCCGGACCTGAACATTAAATCGAGCAGGAACTTAGCTAAGTCTTGACAAAGCCATCCGAATGCACCGAGTCCTTTGACCTTGATTCAGTGCCAAGATCATAACAATTGTTTTATATTCCACACTCGTCATTGTAGACCGCGTCAAAATAGATCCAAGAACATCCAAGAATTGACTGTATTTGGTAGACCAGCATACCAAACTATTCCCGCTGTCATCTTGACCTTGAGTCAAGGTCATTCTTGAAAGGCTAAAATAAAAATTATTTAAAAAATAAAAAAAAAGAAAGAAAAGAAACCGCTCTGGTGCATCCATGAATAAAGTTAAGCCCACATGTTAGAGCCGGCATTCTTTGAATCTCGATCAATGCAATCAGTTGTTATCAACAGACATTACAAATAACTATTCCTGTTATGAAGCACAGGAAAGGTGGCAGACCATGCTAAACCGCATAGGCTGGGCAACGTGTCGTGAAACACTGTCAAAGGCAGCAGTAGTGATTTGACCACAATTTTTCGTTATAAATGCAACTGTCAATGCACAGCTGATAAGTTTCAAATTCCTTTTTGTATTATATTGCTGCCGGACGATAATATCAACCTTAAGTATTTCGAAAATGTTCTCTAATGTATACAACATAACTAAATCGTGCATGCATTCGTGCGTGTGTGTGTGTGTGTGTCCGTTTTACCTTGAACAAGTAAAACTCTTTTTGTTTTCAATTTCAAATTTTCAAATATCACAGCAGCGTATCTGATTGGTTCAGCCTTACCCGTGTGTCAACACACAAAGGAGGAACACGTTCGCCCAGTATCCCCTGACCCCAGTGCCTACTTTGCAAACAATGGAGGTTCCCAACGATCAGACAGTCTCATCAGCCTCCCAACCACAGTGACACTGATGTATGGTGACAAAACATGTCTCCCCGACTATGAACTGTTGAGGGCAAAGATAAAACGGTCCCCCCGTATCTCATTTCTAGGATTGCTGACAAATTGTTTTGTTGCCAGACTATTCAGCACCCCACCCAACTCAACCCCCTACCCATCACCACCCCACTCCCAGCTCCCCTTACCACCCCTTCCTCCCCTATCTTGTTACGGCGCGAGAGACACAAGGGACGTTTCTAGTTGATGAAGATCTCGATTAATTCCTGCTAATGCAGCCCTTGTTCTCGAGAGATGTCCAAGCGACGCTCCTGTGATATTAGAATATTAAAAAGCATATGGCCCTGAGGCGGAGGCCAAGGGAGGCGAGATGCGGACTTTTGCTTGATCAGTTCCGGGAACCCGACTGTGCGCCGGTTGGGCGTTAACGCTGGGGTGGGTCCAAGGAACACTTCACGATGGAATCGTCTGCTTTGTTGTTTTATGAAAAAAATAATAAAATAAATAATGAATAAATAAAAAGCCTAGCAAGAGAATACTGTAACCATAATAGATTGGAAAGCCTATATTATTTGATGAAAGGAAATTATAATTACACATGAATGGATCAGGAGAATCGGCAAAGTTATTTCAAAGCCTTTTTCTCCCCAACACACACTTATTTAATGCAAGGGGTTATTTGCGCCAGCCTTGCAGGATTCCATTTACTCCAGCGTCATTCACACAACTGGACATGAAAGCAAACATGTTTTTTTTAAAGGGGGGCGGGGGAGGGGGGAGCGCAAGCAGAGCGAAAGAAGCTGACGGTTGAAGGGAGGGAGGGAGGGAAGGCGGGGAGGGGGAGTGAGAGTGCCGCTGAAGACGTGGTCGGAGCGCGGGCACCACCACTACCCTGTCGGGCTCCCCGTGGCGGGTGTATGGGGAGGAGAGAGGAAAGGGGAGGGGGGGGGCACAAGACGGTGCTTTATTGGCGCACGCGCCGACTTTAGGAGATTGTCTGGAAGCAGGCCCACTTCAGCATGATGGCCCCTCGCTCTGTCCCGATCATCGTCCCCACCCCCCCGTAATTGGATCGCAATTCCCATGGAGGGGGTAACGCGATAGCTCCAGTGTTCAGGGGCAATGGTTACAAGGGGGAAGACACTCTATCGTTGCACGAGGCGGAAGTTGTAGGCCTGTAATTTGTGAGGCCTCGCCATCATGTGTGTGTGTGGGGAGGGGAGAGGCAACAGCCGCTGGGCGTTTGTCAGCCGTCCGTCTTTGATTGTGTGGCAATATCCTGGCAAACTCATTTCCAGAAATTGAATTGCTGGCTGAGAAAGATACAACAAGAGAGGAGAAGGAGAGTGAGAGAGAGAAGGGAAAAAAAAGCTTCGGAAACGTGCTGTGTGTGTGTTTTGGATTGCCAGCCCCTCTCCTGTTAAATCTATCATTTTTCCCTCTTTTCATTCCGGGAATCTTTTCGGTATGAAACTGTCACTGAATTGACAAAAAAACACAAAATGTTCTGGCATTCCCATAGGATCTCTCTAAACATGCGTATTGCTTGTGTTTGTGGATTTGTAAGAGAGTGAATGTGCGTGTTTTCAGTCTCAGTACAAGCATGCATGTAGCCTACGTATATAATTATATATATATATATATATATATATGGGAGGTGGGGGGGTGTATACATTATAACATTAATATGTGCAAGATATATGTGAAAGACCATTTCACTTGCAGCATTCTGAATTTAGGAATTACATATACACACGTAGATATATATTATTTATTCGTATACGATTTTATATGCATTTATATACATGTATTGGAGGAAAACAATTGCACATATAAACATATACATGTACATATGCAGTGTGTGTGTGTGTGTGCATGTGTGCTTGTTTATATGTACGTGTGTATAAGCGTTGGTATGTGCACATTGAGAAAGCTGCAAGTGAAATAATTACTAACCACCCCCACTGGTATGACTTGCACGTTCTGGCACCAGACATTCAGCCATTGTAATGGGACACTCGCCGCAGAGGCAGTGCCATAGAAACGCCCACTCGCCATTCACCAAAATGAAAGCAAATCACACGTGACCAGTCCTTGATCTCCATTGATCGCAGTCTGCTCGAGGACCCCGCACAAGACACAGTGAGCTTCAGGGGGGAATCTCCCTCAGTCAGTCCTCGCTGGTTCTTCAGCTGATGCCACGGAAGTGTTGGGTTTTCTTTCGCGGGGAAAACATCCCAGGGTATGGCCAGCCTCTCTTGACCTCCGTGTCTCACTCTGGTTGGCTGGCTGCTGTCACTGGTTGACCGAAATGGCTGGGACCAGCTGAGTGGAGAGGGGCTTTTTGTTTGTTTGGTTTTCGTTCTTCTTCTTCGCTGCAAAATGACACTTTGTTTGATGGAGGCACCACGAGCGGGTTCCCCAGGGAATGTGGAACCAGGAGGGGGGTCCTGACAGTCTCTGAGGAGATGGTGCTAGCTGAACGTCAACGACCAGCCCCCCCGCCACCCTTCCCCCATCTTCTCGCTCCACACAAGTCTTCTTCTTTTGGGGAGGGAGTCTTGAGCTCCACTGCCACACACCAGCCCTTTCTGCTTTTAATTAGTGTCTGCGCGTTAGTTTTGTGCCGGGCCCGTGTTCAGCCCAAATTGGGCTGTCCATTAAAGGACAATACGGCCTGATTGTCTTTAGTTATCGCCCGCGTCCCATCTCCAAACTACGTCGCTGAAAATAATGGAAGCGAAATAACATTATTTGCCGCCGCCGGTGGCTACTGAAAGGCGGGAGGGAAATGGGCGCGATTGCGGCGGCTTGATCTAATTCGGGTCCTGTCGCTTGCCAATAAAGGCGAGGGATAAGGAGGGGGACAGACCCAATCTCATCCCGACCCACGGGATGGGGCAATCCATTAAACACCCGGCTCCCTTTACTGAATTTCATTAGAGCAGATCTGTTGGCAAAATAGCGCCCTATAAACCGCCGCCTCCTCCCCGCTGCCCTGGGCCCGGAGAGCGAGAGTGAGTTGTGAAAAATAATAGTCTTGAGGCAGGGAGCGGGGAGTGGTTCTCTGATCGACGCCCCTAACTATCCCCGGGCGCTTGCAGAAAGTGTTTTTGGCGCAAAGGGCGAAGAAAAACAAGTGGCTGATTTTCTTGGGTGTCAATGTCGCCACAAGACAAGCTTTGTCAGGCGCGAGCTCCTCTCCTGTGGCCATCGCGTTCGGGGCCTGTCACTTCTGGCGCCTAATGGCACAAAAACACTTCCACAAACACAGCGTCTGCCACCCCTCCCCCACCCCCCACTACCACCATCACCCCACCTCACTTTCTTCCATTCACTCCCTTCACCCACACCCACCCCCTCCTCCCAAATCCCTACTTTCTTCTACCCCTCTTGTCCAGTGCACATCGGAAATGTTTTCTTGTTTCATTACAAATCGATGTCGGTGGGGCTTGTTGAAGAGATTGCGGGGAGCGTAACGTGATGGTGACGATTGGAGGATTAAGTGCAGGGCGCGACACCCCATCCATCATGGACACGGGCCCTGACAGTAATCGGTCTTGGATGACCCACTGGACATTTTTACGTTGAAAGAGCACTGGTCGGCAGTGTAAAGTGCATCCACTCGGCGTGAATGTGCTGTGCTGTGCTGTGCTGTGCTGTGCTGTGCTGTACGTGTGTGTGCTGTGCTGCACGCGCGCGCGCGCGCGTGTGTGTGTGTGTGCAGTCCCTGCAAGTGTTCTCCAAAACGTGTGAAGTTGTAGCAGACTTCCCTCTTTTGCAGTCAACAAAATAACTGTTAATTTACCACGAGTGCTGTTATGGTGTTAACCATGAGCGTGTTGTGTGGTGATGATGCGATCCAATATACGTAGGTGGTTAACAATGAGTGTGCTGATGACCACTAATCGACTGTATGGATTGATGTTGTTAATCACGAGGTGAGGTGAGGTGTGGTGGGTGGTGTTAACCTTGATTGTGGTGTAAATCATAAGTGAAGTTTTGACCATGAGTTTGATGCGTGGTGTTACCCACGAATGTTCCGGTATGGTGGGTGGTGTTGACCATGAGTGTGATGGGTGGTGTTAACTATGAGTGCGGTGGTGTGAAAGTGCGGTGGTGTGAACCCAGGGTGTGCAATGGTGACGGTAGTGTTTGTGAAAGTCTTCAGTATCGCTGTGTGTGCTGCTTACAGGCAGTGACTACCCGCCCTACAACAGTGCCGTTCCCTACAGCCAGTACAGCGGCAGCTACGCAGAACCCTCCGCATGGAACGCCGCTATCCGCTACGGACCTGGAGGCCTGCCCATCAGTGAGTAGCCATTCCCTTCCTCTCGCCTTCAGTAGTACATGGCCACCCAGTGCGTGTTGGGACTCGTGACGACCCCACAATGCTCTTACGTTAGAGGATCTCGTTTTGTCACAGTGATTAACGCTCCGGTATTTGTGAAGAGGGTTTTGCATGCACGCATGCACAGATATGAACACACACGTATGCGCGCGCGCGCACACACACACGCCCGTCCACCCCCCCACCAACCTGCACACACACAATGGTGGAGCGGTGGCGTAGTGGTAATGAGCCTGACTGCTGAATGATAGCGTCGTATTGCAATGTGCTGTGGTCCTGGTTTTTGAAAAGCATAGTATGAATCAAGTATGTTATCTTCAACATCGTTATGAGCATCGTCGTAGTTGTTACCATTATTATTATCATCATTATTATTGATGTTGTTGGCATTTTTTTTTTAAATAGCTATTCATTTAATTATTTAGCAGCAGTAGTAGTAGTTTTGATTATCATTATCATTGATGTTCTTGTTTTGTTTTTTTGTTATTATTTCAGTAGTAGTAGTATCATTTCATCATTTCGTTATTATTATCACAATTGTCATCATTACCATTATCATCACCCTTCAATGGTGTGTGCTGTCCAGATGCCCCATACTACTACGGCGCCCCGAGTTCCCTGAGGAACGAGACAGCCAGCACCACGGCGGGGTCCCCCTCCAAGTCCTAATGACCCCCCCACCCCTTCATCCCCGGGGCCTGCCTCACGTGGTAACGGCGTAGCGTCCCTCACTGCAGTCACTGCGGCCCACTGCCCCGCTGTCTCTCAACGCATGACAGTGATTTCCTGTGGGGAATTTGTCCCTTTAAAAAAAAAAAAAAAAAGAAAGGAGGACGGACAAAACGAAAACATCTTGCCAGGGCTTCGGATTGTATGGAGTTATTACTCTGAAGGTCTTCAAAGGTCTTTTTTCTTTTCTTTTTCTAATCTTCTCCTTTTTTTAATTTTTTTTTTTTTATCCATTTTTGTGTAACTAAACTTTTTGTGTTTTCTTCTTTCTTCATTTTTTTCTTTTCTTTTTTTTTTAATGCGATGCTTCCTCGCCATTGTGTCCGAAGTGGGGGGAAGCTGAGGGCCTGTCCTTCACGTTGACCGTCAAGCTTTTCCCCAGCTGTGTGACTTGCTGTCAAGGAGTGCTGGGCAAGAGAGGACTCTGGGTGTCATCTGTGATGGACAATGGAGATTACAAACTGTGACAGTCTGTCGTAAATCCATTTTCCTTTGTCATCGTCGTCGTCGTCGTCGTAGCTTGTTGTTTCCACCCTCCATGCTACTGGACACTGGCTGTTGAGTCAGGTTCCATGAATGATGAATTTCAAAATGAAAAATAAAACAAGTCGGTTCTGTGACAGTGAGTTCTTGGGGATCACCATTTGATGGCTTGCAGACAGTGACATGGAAACAGTACATCATTGACACACCACGGTCAATCGATAAGCATGGGTCTGACGCCGTTACGATCTCTTTACTCTGATCATTGTCACGATGAATGAACAAGAATGTTAGTATGGTTGTGGTCCGGGGTTGGCCTGTGTGAATGGTGAATGTGGTGAGAGGGCATGGTCGGCATGGAAGACATCCACTGTTCAGAATGGACTCTTGCTCACAGTAAACAATCACAAGGCTGTTGCATATCTAGCAGACAAGGGGACGGCTTGTGTTCGAGGACATCAGATGTGGCAGGCATGCGTGGCACTGAGTTCAACTGATCACCAATGGTTGTCATGGCGGAGCGTTCACCATGGAAAGGGAGCTGATGCTGATTGGACTGACTGCCACCTGTATATAGAACTGTGGCACACAGTGTGCTGGACCACAGGAACCAGTTCAGCTTCACTGATGACCATGGACCCAGTGTTGGGCGTGATGACAGACGCAGCTTCTGTCTTCTGCCGGACGGATCAACACAGACTGCCTGTTCTAGCTTGACTGAAGCACGATGTCAAGCTGTCTGAAGTGAATGTTCTCACGGGCCTCAAGTTTAGCCAGACTGACGAACGATTTTTTTTTTTTACTTGTGTGACTGAGAAAAAAACAACCCTAGCCCCGTATCTCTTTAGACGCAGTATGTCAAATTTGTTTTTAATAGATGAGAGAATGGATGAGTATCTGTGACGACTAGCTGTCTGTCTCAGAAAGAAGATAGAACGTCTTCGCTGTATGCTAGCATTTTCGAGATACTCAGTTTGGTAAATGTGGAGATTATCTGAACAAACAAACAGAAAAAGGACATGATTCGGCTGATTGTGTAGCGATGTGAATCTCGCACTGATTGACTTGCTGAAGATGAGCTCAAGTTTTATTACTGCATGCATTATGTTAAAAAATGATTTTGCCCAACATCGGGTAAAATAGTAGATTAGTCCCATGTGTGTTTAAAAAAAACACGCAGTGATACTGTATGCTTATTACAAATGTGTCAGATTGAATGTACGTGTCTGTTGAAAGATGGCATCGTCTCAGTGAACGAAGCACAATGAATGGTGCGCCATAATGGTCAGCTTTTTGGAAACTCTCCTCTTGCTGAATATCGGTAAAATCGAGTTTGCTGCTGTTTTCACTGCATGTACATATATCTGTCGAGGAGATGGAATCATATTTACACATTTTCACCCTGATCCTACATATTATGGTCTTTTCGTTAACTCATTGCAAAGTATGTCAAGCATTGGTGTAAATGAACATTGCATGTTACTTTTTTGTGAGGTAATGAGAAATGTTCTTTGTATACAAAGGGAAGCTGGAGGTTGATCCTATGTTTACCGACCTCCCTGTTCAACCTGTCCCATTTCCCCCCTTTTGTTTCCGTTCTGAAATCTAATCAGATTTATTACCATTGTACAATGTAGATTCCATTATATAAAGCAAACGATTCATTTGTATACTTTTTTTGTTGTTGTTTTAGAAATCGTAGTGGGTTATGTGTGTGTGTAGGTGGGTGTTTATTCGAATGCTATTTTATTTCAGTATTATTTTTTTTAATGAACAAAGCCATTAGTTTACATTCGACGAATGATACCTTCATTTTTCGACGAATAATACGTTCATAAGTTATGATTTTAAAAAAAAAACATTAAAAAAAAAAAACGGTAACTCAGGCAGCATAGTTGCTATACAGTCTCCACTGACCCCCTTCTTCAAGGGTAGGAGATGGAAACCCAGGATGATGAAAAAGGTTATTTTTTGTTTGCCCACAAAGCCGGGTTTAAATGGAAATTTCAAGTCTTTGCTGATTCTTTTCGCAAGAGAACAAAGTTAGAAGCTTCTGTTTATGAGCGCTTTAGTAGGTCGCTGTAGTTGCGTTGTGCAGTCACAGCGACTCAAAATGTTGACAGACTGCTGAATACTACTGACTGCATTTACCACACTGCAAATACAACAGAACCAATCAAAATGTGTGTTGTGTGCAATATGACGATTATTTTTTTTATGTAAATATTGTTGTTTCTACTCATGGGGAGGAGATTAAATCTCTGAAGGTATTATCATCCTAAAAGTGTGTACTTTGGGGATGTCTCGGTTCGAAATTATTATTATATGTCCGTAGTTTTCTTTGTTTTTTTGTGGGGTGTGGGGGTACTTTTGTGTGATTTTTATTGTTTTGTTCTTTTAGAAGAAAATTTTATCTGATGTTCAATGCCTGCCCAGCTGACTTGGCATCTGTTGACAAACCAATGACTTGTAATGCTCTTTATCATATTCGGCGCCAACAGTCGCTCAGATTGAAGGAGTACAGTAACCACAGCGCCACTTTCTTCGCTTCTTTCCCCCACCCACCTCCCCTTCACCCCCCACCCCCCAACCAACCCTTCCCAACTCTGTCTGAATGCCATCTGACCTTTTGAAGCCGTGCATTTTATTCACATTTTTTATTCGCTCGAAAACCAACACAATTTCCAGATTATGAATCATAAGTGTTTGGGTTTTTGTTTTGTTTTTGGCCATCCAAGTCAACCGTTTCTTACTGTGACTATACCACCAAAACTAAATGTCTGGTCGTTTCTTTGCATCTGTCCAGACATGACACATTTTAGAATGTATTCAAAAGTTTATTTGTCGAAAGGGGGTAAAATAAGGGGCTGACAATGTGACAAGAGCTGACGTGTATGGCATTGTGCGAATTATTCATGGTACTGATTGGTTCTTTGTTTGTGCTCCTGCAGTGACACTGTATGAATGCAGAAAAAGTATGTTCCTAAAGAAGAAGACCATTAAAACAGGGGAGGAAAAACTCATAAAATCAGCATCCTAAAATACTCTGTCGTACGTTTAGGGAAAACTTATGGCGATGTGTGGAACCTGTGATTGACTGGTGTTTTTTTAAATCATTGCATTATTGAGTGGATGTTCTCGCCTGTACTTGAGACATCCACTCACACTGGTATTTTTTAAGCAAGTCTTGCCAGAAAGCATCCAGAGAACAATGTCATAATGAGTATTTTTAATGTATAATTCTTGTATTGTGTGTAAGTATGTTTTACTGAGTTGCTCAATATTCTTGTATATTGTGTGCACTGCATTTATTGGTTTTCATTTTCCTTATGTCAGTATAATTATGTCTTGCTCTCTTTTTCAACATGTTTTCGTTTTTCCTTTTTCCATTTTTGTCTCTCTCTATCCTTGCATACGTATTTATGAGTAGAATCCATCGACTTGCTTCGTTTTCGCGACTAAACTCCTCGCATTCAATTCTTGATGTGTATGATTTATCCAAATTGTCCAATGCCGTCTGTAAATTCCCGTGTGTGTGTGTGTGTGTTGAGAAAAGTGTATATGTCAGAACTGTCTACCAGTTTTGTTAGATGGACATGGCTCAGTCCCAGTTCTTGTGGAAGACCGGAGACGGAGACATGAACAATGAAGAGACGGGGGTGGGCGTAGCGTCCATTTACACACGTCTTATCTGTCCATGAAAGACAGGTGTGAGGGTAGGGGTGATGTGTGTTTGGGGGAGGGGGGGGGGCGACGCTGATATATTAAGGAGTGATTTTGATGGGACCACAAACCAGAAGGTAGAAAAATGACGGTATCTTCTGTTCGTGGTCACAGAACAGATGTAGAAATACCCCAGAAACTGACGCCGGTTCAATGCTGCTGTTGTTTTCAAACAAAATCTCATTATTCTGATAGCTTCGGGAGAGTCTGTAACGTATGGGGAATATTACAACTTTGTTTGATTGGGTTTTTTTATGGAGACTCTTTACTCAAATGGCATGCATGACTAATCCGTAACGATCACAGAGGAATCAGTTCGGAATTTCTCGTCATTATTTTGGACAATGTCATGTTATGGATAGGACACATCAGATTTTTTAGATTTTTTTTTTTTTTTTTTTTTTAGATGTGACACTGTTTTGTGTTTAAAGTGTTGTTTTTTTGTTGTTGTTGTTTTGTTTCTGTGTTGGTTGTTTTTGTTTTTTTTGGTGGGGGGAGTGGTGGTGTTTTTTTGTTTTTTGTTTTTTTGGGGGGGTTATGTTTTTTGTTATTTTGGTTTTGTTCAGTCGGGCAATCCTGATAAGGCCCAGTGCGTTTGGGTGGATTATGATTATGACACATACTGTTTCACTTACTTATGTATTGAAAAATTTTCAATGCATGTATGTGCATAGATGCTCGTTTATTTTATACGGTTCAGCTGAAGAGCTGGGGTTTCGGGGTGGGGGTCAGCTTTGTGACCATCAACTTCTGCACCCGGGTCCATCTAGACCTCGATGGAATGGACGGTTGTTGATAGCTGATCCGGTCTCAAAGAAAGTGCCCGACGCATGTTAAAGATCCCCTGACTGTCTGCTTATAAACTGAATGTTTTATCCAACGGGTGTGATGGAGAGCGATTTATCTCAGTGTCATAACGACCTCTGAAATTGCATGCAGTTAAAAAAGAGTGACAGTGGAGAGAAGAGGGTGGGAGTAAATGACTGTCGTGAGAGAAAGAATGCTTTGCTTGATGTTTGTTTCATTTTTTTACCTCAAAATCATGCACAAAAATGTCAGTGGCACCATATTAATTTAACAGTAACGTGTGTGGTTTCTGAGCGAATACCATATTCATTTCTCAGATGAAGAGAATTTTATCAGTAGAAAGAAGAAAGAAAATGTGGAGCTCAACGTTAACGTCGATGAACCGAGGAGCATTTGAACAATCTGAATATGCTTTTGTTATTGGTCTTGATTCAGCCTCTATTGGTAAATTTTATTTATGAAGTTCTGAGGACTTTTTGGTTGTTGCTGTTTTTTTGTGTGTTTGTTGTTGTTGTTGCTGTTTTTTGGTGTGGTTTTTTTGTTTGTTTTCTGTTGTTTTTTTGTTTTTGTTTTTTTGTTGTTGTTTTTTTTGGGGGGGTTGTTTTGTTCTTTTGTTGCTTCTTACCAACCTAGGCTGAAAAGCCTGGGATGAGAAAGATGGACAATTAATTACACGCACATGCCCGCATACATTCTTTTGCAGGTGATAAAATTACATGGATACATAGGCACACTGCATACTCAAACTGCATACAATGATCCATACATGCACACAGGTATGCCAATGATTATCAAACAAAAAAAGACCTGATAAATAAAGCTGCATGTGTTTGGTTTGCTTTCAGACCTTTTTTCCTACGAGTGTTGGTCTGTGTTTATTCCGTTTCTTTCCGTGTTTTATCTTTTTTTTATGTTTTAATCCCGTATTCATTTGTCTTGCACTCTTTCATCTCATACCATTTTCATTTGATTGTCCTGTCGCAAGTTCCTCACTTTGTTACGATTTGTATCATAATAAATGAAAAATGGCATGCAACTATACATTTGATTCCTTCTTTCATTTCTGCTACATGACTGATCATCTTGACTAATAATTTCAGCCATACCACAAATCATAGATGCTTTTTTTCCACCTCTCTCTCTCTCTTTCAGTTCTAAGTCTTTCCCGATCTCTCTTCCGTTTTATTCTCCCTTTCTCATTCGCATATTTTCTCTCTCTTTCTTTCTCTCTCAACAGAGAAAACAGTATATATATATATATATATATATATATCTATATCGACAAAAATAAATCTGTGAAGTCTATATCTTTCTGACAATTACTGTCTTCCTCAGCAGGTTTCAAAACTGGTGTGGAGTTTTGAGTGAATCCTCAATGAATAACGCACCCCCACCCCCACCCTGCCCCTCGTGCTTTCATCCCTCCGTCCCTCGGTCCATCCCCACCCCCTACCCACCCCGCACTCCCTACACCCCCACCCCCAACCATCTCCCTCTCTCTCTCTCTCTCTGCGTCTCCTAAGATCAAACT
>JAAQRG010297198.1:0-14761 GCA_011634625.1 Babylonia areolata
AGACTCATAGGTATAAATCAAATTAACAAACCTGAATTCACAACAAAGGTTGTCCCAGTTTTACTTTAAATTGGCCAAATTGTGCTGCATCACTGATTGAGCACCGCTGGCAAACAGAATGTCAATATTTTAACTTTCGTGTAACTGTGATATTATGCACAGTTTTGTTGTTGTTGGTTTGTTTGTTGGTTGTTTTTTTTAACGAAATCTTTCCATTTCCTGCTTCAAACATTTATCATTTATTCTGCTTTCCTCACGCTTCTTTGCCTAAAACGAATCATATATATATATATATATATATATATATATATATATATATATATAATTATGTCTGACTGTAAATAAATGAATAAATATATAAATAAAGCTTGTTTTGTTGCGTGCTGATTTAAACAGAATCAGCCATCGATTCACCATCCTTGAACATATGATCCAGTTGCTATCAAATCCATTTTCTAATGTCAGTGACACGAGTTGCAGCAGTATCGTAAATCATCAAATAACTAACGGATTCATCAGAATCATTTTGATGATAAAAATCATTTTTGTCGATCTTGTCATGAAACAAACTAAATGACAACAAAAACGCACAACCTTGCTTGAACCCGAATCCGATTCTGTCACACACCCCTCCAGATCGACTTTGTGATGAACTGTTGACAAGATAACTAAATAAAGTATCTGTACAGATAGTGGAGACTTTGACTTCGTACTCTGTTCCAGATTTATGTGCTGAAACGTGTAAGCGTCCACTGTAAGAACAGCAGACAGCTTTTTCATTCGCTGCACATTTGTGTCCCTTTCCGGAAGTCGCATTCTGTCGGAAACTATCTGTGTCAAAAGAGAAGAATTTTCAATGACGGTTTTAAAAACCTTCATTTATTCTGTGCGCAGTGACTTTATTTTCGTTTCTAAAAGAGCCTATTTTCTTCACCATTTCACTTTACACATAAATCAAAATAAATAATAGATGAATAATCGAAGAATTATATCAAAGGCATCCACATAATTTACGAACAAATGCAGCAGTTCCATCGGTAGTGCTGTTTGAATCATGGATGGTTTTATGGAATGGGGAGCTGGCCACATGCCAAACTCTCTTCTTCTCTCATTTAGGCATGGAACTGGCAAAGGCTTAGTTCAGACAAAAAATTAATTTGATAATTCCCAACTCCTCCATAATGTCAGTGTGTAAGAGGAGGCCTATACTTTATGGGCAAAACATCTACCAGTGATTTGGTAAAGTTGAGGTTCCTCGGTTGCCAATGTTGCCATTCAGGTGGCCTTTCTCATGACCCATATGACAACCAGCAGGAAAATCAAAGTTGAAGCCCTGTCTCACTCCTGTCATTTCTTTAAATGGATCTGCCAACTTGCCGTTATGGCATGTAGAGTTCAATGACGGCGACCATAAATTTTTGCAAGTATTCCGCAGTGGTGCATCCGATTCTGGGTAATTTCTATGTCCACACTGTCAAAAGCTTTTTTAAAGTCTACAAATATTGTGTAGTGAGGGGTCGTGTGTGTGTGTGTGTGCAGGAGGGGGTGGGGAATTGTGAGCGGTCATTCCTGAGTCACGTGAAGATAAAATATTGAAATCTTTTTCATTATTATATAAATTTTAATACTTGATTCGAATAATCTTATTTTGATTACTTACGTTATTAGAAAATGTCAAGAGCTTTGTTCTTATCATGGTGGCAACCATGCAGTACTTACAATAGCAGATAAAGCCTTAGGAGTCACAGTCACAGAGTAAAATATGTTTACTGCTGATGCCACACACTCTAGAATTCCCCATAGGAGAAGTACATGTACATACTTTTTACACAGTACTCTCTGGGAAAAAAATTCTTGCCTATGTATATAAGGTAGGTATGAGTAATTGCGATCAGCGTGTGAATTGTGAACGATTCGTATATCGCCCCGCTTCAAGCGTTTTTAATGGCAGCATTTCACAATTCACTGTCTGCTTCAACCTTTTTCTAATACTTTTAATGTTTCAAATACTTTAATGACTCAGACTCTGAATATCCATTTCCAAGAACATGTCAAACATCAGCTATTTCTGGCTGTTTCCGCGTTCTTTCTTCTTTCTGCGCACCACTGCTGACCAAGGTTACAAACGTGCTCTCAAAATCCTAAAATCAAGGGAAGCAAGTTGTAGGACTTGAACTTTAACACAGTTTAAAATAGCTGATTTGATCGTATATGTCGAATATGCATTGCCAGTGCTGGGAGAATTTAAGAAAGCATATTGGTGACAGGTCAGAATGTCAGTTTCGACAGGCATCTGCAAAATAGTCGTTTGCAATTAGACCATAGGATATTTTGACGTGAGTCTGTTTGCAAACGATGCTGCACAGTTACTGAACACGTGTGTGTGTGTTTAAATGTCTGTGTTTGTGTGCATGTGTGATCAAAGCTAACAATACAACAACGGTTTGGTGCAATGTTCCAATAATATGTCTAATGAGTTCAAGACCTGCTTCTGTTTTAATTGTCAACATGTACCCAAAGCAATCGTTCGCAATTAGACTTGCCCGTTCGCATTTATCCTCGGGCACCCCTGCCATTTCAAACGTCGACAAAGCGTTGAAAAGAATGAGCAGATGAACTTTTCTTGTTGCAACCACTTGGAGAAAGCCTTCAAAATCAAAAGAACTATGTTTGACTATCATACAACATGTTATCTTTACAGTACACACATTGAGCTGGTCGTTTTGACTGGATTGTTCACAATTACCCGTACCGATCCTATATATATGTGTGTGTGTGTTTGTGTCATATATATATACATCTCTATGCAATTTACGCAGTGCAGCATATTGAATGTGGAATGTGGAGATGCCGTTTCATATTCACACAAGATACACTGGTTAAAGCAGATGTTCTTGTGATCAAATATTGTGTGTTTTCACACTGGATTACAATAAATATTCACCATTGTGCACTTATGTTGAATAAATATCATACAATACATCACTGGTAAATTATTGTGGCTGCATCATGCAGTCTTTGGCTGCTTAGATCAACAGTTTTCTTGTCCACTACATCCCCCCCCCCACCGCCCCCTCCAAAAAGAAAAAAAAAGCATTATTTGCACTATGAAAAATGATTATTATCAAATTTAAGCAATCTGAGATGGCCATACACAAATTGAATGGTGAATTATCCTTCCACTGAAAAAGGAATGTGTTGTTAAGTATGATCTATGTGATGATAATGTAGATGGAAAAGACGAGTCTAGATACTGAATAAGAAAACATTGCACTTGTGTTTGCCCCTTTTGAATAAGGAATAGAGTTACCAGAAATTGACCACACATACTTAACACAAAGTACATAAATGCTTGAAAGGTAAAACAAGACTGAACTGTCAGTTGAAGTTTGACTACAGCTCTACCCTTCCGAAGGGCTTCCCAAAGGAATTAAAGTTTGTGTGAGCCAGCTGTCTGGACCAGTCTGTACATGCCTGGCCCTTCTGATGATTTTCATTGATCAGTCACATACTTGTACAGGTAACCGTGTGTTGCAACTACAGTACTTAAAAAATAATTGCAAAAACTGTCTGTTCATGCTGAGATGGAGAAGGTGCCGCAGACATACTGTAAAGGAATTTCTCCTGGAATTATTAAAGTTGCAACATAATGGTGTTGATACTTGCTTTTAAATGTCAGAACAATATTAGACAATATCAGTCTGTTAATACTACATAATATATATACATCAAATATATTCTTGGTGATTTCATTATTGTTTACAACAGGAGTAAAGGTTACAAAATGAAATAATATGTGAATTTTTCTACACAATTGAAAAAAATCTGCAAAAGTAAAAAGTGGCAAACGACCGAGTGACAGTAAGTTTCTGTGGGGTCCAATGTTTACTGGACCATATAATAGCTCTATCACTTTTGAGCTGCAAAGACAGTGAACAGAAATAATAATAATAATAATAATGGTATTTATATTGCACTGAACCTTGTGCATAGACAAATCTAAGCGCTTTCTCACCAGTCATTCTCACGCATGCATAACTCTAAAACTGGAGAAACTGAAGACAAGGAAGAGGCAGGGAAGGGAGGCTATTTTGGGAAGAGGTGGGTTTTAAGGCCAGACTTGAAAGAGCTGAGTGTGGAGACTTGACGAAGTGAAAGAGGAAGTTCATTCCAATTGCAAGGTCCAGAGACAGAGAAAGAACAGCGGCCAACAATCGAGAGTTTGGGTATGCGTAAATGGAGTGGATCCGAAGCTGATCATAGTGAGCGAGATGGAGTGTAGTGGTGAAGGCAGCCACAGAGATAGGAAGGGGCTGATTTGTGAATACATTTGTACCATAGAGTGCTGATCTTGTACTTTATTCGGTGTGAGACAGGGAGCAAGTGGAGATGTTGCAAAAGAGGAGTGATGTGCTCAGATCTTTTCTTTCTGAGGACGAGTCGGGCGGCAGAGTTTTGTATGCGCTGAAGGGACTGAATGGATGAAGCAGACAATAGAGAGAAACGGGGATGACAAGAACAGAGGTCAGAAAGTAAAAGAAATCTATGCCTGGCAATGAAGGTAAGTTTAGGTGCATGTTCAAGCAGCATTTGTCCATGATGGACACATAAAATGGACTGCCACTGTTGAATGATAAGATCAAATATAAATGGAATTTAATCATGTGTATTTGTACAGTATTTGGCAGCTACTTTCTCTTGGTTAAAACACTATATATAGACTTGAAGCATAGGGTAGGGAAGGGACTGTGTGTGAAACATGCACATTTGTACATGATGCAAACTTTTCAAGCACAGTGTCAACAAAAGCCTTTGATACAGTTTATTTCTGAGCATACAGAGAAAAAGCAAGGAACACACTTCAAGAACAGACTGGTCTGTTCATTTTACACAAAACCACACAGTTGAACTGGTCTCAAAACACTCCCAATGATGTCACAACCCTTTCAAAATATACACTGGGTATACAAGAGATTATCATACGCTGAAACATACTTTTTAAAGATTATTACAAGAAATTTAATGGCGTATACACAAAATGTTAACAACATTTTTCTGTCTGATTTATCACCAGGGGTGGAGGACTTAGCATAAACAATTAACACTCACTAAAGAGGTAAGAGATTCTGTGTTATAAAATCAACATTTGGTATTGGACACATTTTTTATCACAACTTCATCATAAAAGCTGATACATGAAGGTAATTTCATTGTCAATTTTGCAGTATAGACAATATAAATATGTCTAATAATGGAGCAATAAACACAAGTCTTCTCATTCCGTTGAATCAGTTTCGCTACTGAAGTGGTCAGATGAGTGACTGAATGCATGGTCATTGAATATGTCTCAACAGGTAATGGTTTACAACATTGTTTGGTAAAAATTCTTTTGCAAAAGACTCATGTGCAATAACATTTTGCTTGGCTTGTGGCTCTAAATGTGACAGCCTCTATGCATCCAGTCTTCACTCATGGCTCTAATAATTGAACATCCAAGCTTTTATCCAATGGCCCTCAACAGCAATATGAACCAACAATTATTCGATGACCTACAACTAGGATTTATAAGAACATTTTGTCAGCAGCTTTTAACAAAGATTGGCAGCAGCCAGTAATCAAAGCTCACAACAATAATGCACAGCATTCTTGTCAGTGGATTACAAAATGGTTTGTAAAAGCCATCTAGTGGCTTAAAATAATGTATAATAACCTTTAGTCAATACTTCTCTGAAACACACAGCAATCCTCAACCAATGGCTTATAGTAATGATATGTATGTACCAACCTTTAGTCAAAGGTTCATAACAATGATCAGGGGGAACATTTCAATAAATGGCTTACAACAATTGTTTTTGGCAATTTTTCCATCAGAAGAATTTTGTCTAAGTGTCATGTAACAGAACTTTTATTAATCAATGGCTTACAACAAATGGCACCTTGTATCAATGGCTTACAATAAAGGGACTCTTGAATCAACTGCTTAAAGGGAATCTTGAATTAATGGCTTACAATGATTTGTAGCAACAATCAGTTGATGAGTATGACAATGATCAAGTCCAACTTCCAGTCCATGATTTCCAACTACTAATGACCTGCAGTGACTTTTATCTGATGGTCTTTGGCAATCTCTGGTCAATGGTTTACAACAATGACTGAGAGAAACAAGCTGTCAGTTCCATTCACATCACACTGTGTGTGACCCCATTGACGACAGAGGCTGTGTCATAGCCACAACCATGTCAACAACAACAAAACAAACAAAAAAACACACCCACAAACCAAGTACAGTCCCAGACACCAAATATAGAGATGTTTAACAATACCACTGAACTGTCATATCATATGAGTGGACCTAAAGCTAAAAATGAGAAGCTAAAAAAAGGAAAACAAAAGCTTAAAGGTCTTATAGTCTTTTACAGCTACCAGCGCAGTGAATTATTAAGCACTGTGTCTAAAGCTTTACAGACAAAGACAGGGCCCAATCCTCTCCATTTTTACATTCCTCAACCAATCAGAAACCCATTGACACCAGTGTGAAGTGAGGAAATCAGAGTAAAGTGCCTTTCCCAAGGACACAACACCATGCCAAAACAGGCTTTCAACTCTTATCACTGGTGAACACTGGATCCAAAGTCCAACATCTGACTGCGAAGGCATCTCAAAAAAAAAAAAAAAAGAATAAAAAAAGATGAAAGACACAAAAAGCTGATATGAATGAAGGTGTCCCTAGTAACTGATATCCAGAAAATGAACCTGCTATCAATGATTAGCAGCAACAATTAACTAATGACTTACAACAATGTTTCTGGTCAATATTTAGTGTTGCCATTCAATCTGCACCATAAAAAACCCAAGCTGGTGATTTAAAAAAGTCACAGCAAATTTGAGCCAATAATTTGTTGTAATTTTCTATTCACACCTTGCTCAAGAGATTTCTGTAATCATTAAACACACACACACACACAGATTCAAGCATTATGTTTCTGTCATCATAGTGTCTATATTATTTATGCTGTTTAAGAACTGAAGGCATTCGGTGATCAGAAAAGTATAAACTGTGGTGCAACCAGTTGTATATGTACAAGGCCAGGGTGATTTTTTGGTCTTTTTCAGTGCTATTGATGTTGTGTTTTTTGTGGGTGAGGTCGTCCACAAACATACTCTGTCCAACATTCTAGTGTTGTTTTTTGTGGGTGTGGTCGTCCTCAAACATACTCTGTCCAACATTCTAGTGTTGTTTTTTGTGGGTGTGGTCGTCCAAAAACATACTCTGTCCAGCATTCTAGTGTTGTTTTTGTGGGTGTGGTCGTCCAAAACATACTCTGTCCAACATTCTAGTTGTTGCTTTTGTGGGTGTGGTTGTCCACAAACAGACAAACATACTCTGTCCAACATTCTAGTTGTTGTTTTTGTGGGTGTGGTCGTCCTCAAACATACTCTGTCCAGCATTCTAGTTGTTGTTTTTTGTGGGTGTGGTTGTCCTCAAACATACTCTGTCCAACATTCTAGTTGTTGCTTTTGTGGGTGTGGTTGTCCACAAACAGACAAACATACTCTGTCCAACATTCTAGTTGTTGTTTTTTGTGGGTGTGGTCGTCCAAAAACATACTCTGTCCAACATTCTAGTTGTTTTTTGTGGGTGTGGATGTCCAGAAATATACTCAGTCCAACATTCTAGCAGAAAATCTTGTCCTACCATTTCATCTATTTCTTTCGCTTTCCTGTTTTCATTTGATTGATTTCTGCCATTTGTTCTTTTCTGCTTTGTGCAAAGTTTGTCACAGCTGGTCATTTGTGCCAAGTTTGTGGCAGCAGACTAAGGGGTTAAATCAACATATTGAAAACCTGTTACTATTTGGGACCTCCGATTGTCCATACAGCAAGGTAGAAAGTAGAAGAAAAAAAAATCAACAAATATATAAACACCTACTTCTAGTGGATGACAGATGATAATGCAGCCCGAGGCATTATGTAAATGACTGTCTTTCTCAGATATTTTTATCACAGTGGTCACTATGACTGAGCCTTCGATGACACCTTTGTCTGATTCTTTGGTAAAATGAACATTATGCCTTTGACTTTTCATGGTAATTATACTCACACCTGGACTGCATTATCATTTTCTCTGATCCTGTTCCTACAGTTCAAACAGCCAGGTTGTTAAAAGTCTCTATCATATACGTACATGCAAGCACACACATACACACAGACACTGTGAAGAGTCTCTACCCAGCAAAATATTTTCTAAGAAATTCATTATAGATTTCAACAAAAACCTCTCACCCAACACTCCAGATTTTTTCACAGTAACTGAGATTCACAGAATAAATCACATCCCTTCAGATCTACCCAACCATGGAAACAATCTGGAAACAAAACAGTTTGAAAACCAAACAAAAAAATGAAAACCACAAGAGAATTAAAAACCACACATCATCAAATTGAAAAAAAAAACAAAAAAAAAACTAGTTAAAAAACACACCAAAGGCCTGCTTTCTGAAATCAGAATCAGATCTAGTCAAATATCCGTCATCTCAAAAAGAATCAACACACAAGGTTTGAGAGATTCTAAAAATTCAACACAAATCAATAAAACTTCACCAAAAGGCTTGTAAAACGACACTAATATAATTCAAATCCCACATGTCCAGTACAAACTCATGACTCATGGGATTATCACAATCGGCATTTCATGAGTCCTTTGATCGCTTAACACTTAACTAGTACAAAGAGAGATGCATTTAACATATAATTTGCTACATAAAACAACAACAACAACAACAACAAAAACAGTCTTGTGTTTTTAAGTAGTTTTGGAATGGCATAATTAAGTTTTAAGCAATTATCATAAAACTAGCCTTTCAACAAACATTTCCATGCTTGATCTTTGTGCCTTTCAAAGTTTTTTGACTTGTGCTCAAGTTGACATAAATTTGTAAGCAGCATTAGTTTAAGCTATTCACTTCTGTGAGATACAATTATTGTATTTACATGTTGATAACTGGTGTACTCAGCCTCACTTTGGTTCATTTCAAATCAAGCATCTTTGGGCAATATGTGAAAGTTAAGTTCCATTTGTGATTTCAGTACTGCATGTTCAAGATCTTGAATTAATGCTAATTTATGTTTGCACATCTCTTCTGCTGTTGTTGCTGCAGATTTAATTCTTTTTCCATCCGTTGGGAAATATTAAACAGAAACCGTATGTGAAACATATGGCTGCTGATACACAGCCTTGAGAGTTGCTTTGTTGTGAAGCCTGACAAAAGTCTGATTTGTTCATGTCAATGCACAGAATCCCACAGGCCCTTTGAGACAGTCAAAACCTGGGTTGAAGTTAACAAAACAAACTCTATTTAGCTGCTGGCAGGAGCAAAGTAATTGAGCTGTGCACTGCCAAAACTATGACTCTTCAACAACGTATAGCTACTTAAGTTTCCCATGCTCAACACATGAATACCCGGACTCACAACTAGCACCCCAAAAAAATAACAGTTCCTATGCCCTGAATGTGAGCAGATATTTTACATTTCTATCTTGAGCATAAAAACCATTGTAATATTCATAACAGCTACATTTGACCACAGCTGTAATGCAACATTTCAAGTGCAAAAACAGACATCCAGAAATACTCTTGCATATATGTATACATTCACATCGTTCGGCTGCAATACATCATCAACCAGATCCAGAATAAACACTTTCACATTGCCCCCTTCAGATTATTACCAAGTCAAAAAAGTTGTCATAACAAATACAAAACAGGGATAAAAGTAAAGAACAAAAAAGCCCAAATATCTGACACTGACTGTACAAGTGTTAGTCCATCATTCCCAGCACATCACCAAGACAACATTTCCAGCTGGAGCTGTTTCAGTCATTTTCCACAACAACCCTCATTCACTTAATACTGGTACTGACAACACCATCACCATGCCTGACATCAGCTCACAGGAGCTTGATCTTTTCTGTGGCCTTGATGCCCTCCTGAGCCAGTCTGGACAGCATGGGCTGGTAGATGTCCAAGCTGAAAGGAACCACCACGCCTTTGCGCTGGATTTCACCTGAAAACAGTACATCAGTCCTGTTAACCGCTGAAGCAGACAGTCATGCAAGTATCAACATCCGATTCGATCAGCCCAGTTCTCCAGCCCAGGCAATGAACAGTGACACATGACACAAACATCACATCAATATTGCAGTCTGAATATTGGGAATGTTATTGAATATCTCAATAGTACACCTCTCCAATTTTGCCTACACCCCCCACCCCACCCCCAGTCCCCCCTTAAAAAAAACAAAGTGTGAGTGCCATAAGGAAAAGGAAAAAAATACACAGTAGTGCTTTCTGTCTTTTTTTCTCTCTTGTTTTCAATTTTTTGTGGTTTCCTATTTTTCCCATTCACCCATCCTCAACAACTCTCTCTCTCTCTGTGTCTGTGTCTGTCTATCACACATGTCAGCCCGTCCTCTACCCCCTCTGACTGGTGTACTGACCATCCAGGACCATTTTGGTGGCGATGCCAGTGGGCAGCCCCACAGTCTTGGCCATGGCGGAGGGCCCCCTGATGTCCCCATAGTTGACCAGGTCAATGCAGCGCTGCTCTCTCTGACCGTCCGGCCACAGCACCTGCACGTCGTGGTGCATCAGGATCATGTCCCGCTCCTCTGGGCCTGCACACACACAGTCACCATGGTTAAAAATGATGATGATGATGATGATATCTTTTCAGTTCCACTTACCTGACCATTAGTCTCAGTGCTCAGCTTATATCAGAGACTGACATTAGCATACAGTTGGGCCAACAGCAAGTGAAAGACATGATCAATGGTTTCTCTGCTGCAATGGGAATTCATTTACAGCTAAGTCTTCTCAAACTAGGAGGCAAGATTGCACTGCCCTTAGTGCTGCAGCCAGAGTAAGGAGGTAGTCATCACACAGAGGATCAAAATGCTGTCAGAGTGAAGGAGGAATGATCCGTTGTAAGTTATAGGATCATCATGAGGAATATCTTGTTGAGAGGGGTTGTTATTAAACCTTCTACTGTACTAGTGCAGCATTAAAAATCACCTGAATCTCAACAAGTTGTACAAAAGAAAACGGTCATGACCAAGACAACACAGAGATGTAAAAAATTAGAAGAAAAAAAGTACATAGTTCAATGTAAAAACAAAGGGTATACAAACACTGATATTCCCCAGTCCATCACAATTATATTCATCTGCTCATTCATTTATTGATTACTTCACCTCCTTTATCCCATGCCTTTTAGCGTAGGATTGG
This sequence comes from Babylonia areolata, assembly GCA_011634625.1. Classification (NCBI taxonomy): domain Eukaryota; kingdom Metazoa; phylum Mollusca; class Gastropoda; order Neogastropoda; family Buccinidae; genus Babylonia; species Babylonia areolata. The sequence continues at coordinate 11,285 of JAAQRG010297198.1, forward strand.
AGTGCCTCACTAAAAACATCTCACACCCAGTGTTGTACAGGGAGTCAAATTCTACTGAAATATTTTTTTTTGTTTTCTTTCCTAACTTTGTTGACATATCTTTTCACAGATTCTTGAATTATAGTTTATTCTTCTGCCCACTCACATGCTCATCATCTGACATGTCCGAGAAGGAACTCACCAAAAGCCAGCCTCTTGGCCAGGTAGTTGGACAAGGTATCAATGGGTGTTACCTTCTTGTCAATCAGGTCATCACTCACCAGGCCCAGACTGCACACACAACACACTACCATCACCACCTGTTAGAAATTTCATGACAAAGTTTGACCATATACTATACACTCGAAAAAAAACACCCGGTGAACTTAACAAAAAGAGCTTTGTGCATCTTTTTTGTTGTTGTTTATTTTTGCTGGCCCATCTTCTGCACATAGCTTCCATGGTTATGACCCTGACACTGCTTGTCCCAAGTCCTCCACACACAACCACACTCATTCTATGGCACTTGTAGAGATGGTAATCTGCAGGGAACTAACAATATTACTTTCTGAAGACAATCATAGTGTAGGTGTGGACCCAGGTTGAGTGAGTGTCTTCCCTGCAGTGGAGACTTGCTTTCAGCATTCATTTCCTGCCCAACATGGTGTGATAAAGAGAACACCTCTTCACATTTAGTCTTTAAGATGATACGGTAAGTCAAGGTCCTGTACGCAACATGAACTTAGTGCACATAAAAGAACCCACGACAACAAAAGAGCTGATCCTGACAAGATCATGTAGCAAAGTCCACTTTAATAGTAAAACAAATACACCTGCAGACAGGAAAAAAAAGTGGCCCTGTGCCGTGGTGAAGCGCTCTCCCTGGTCAAAGCAGTCAGAATTTCACACAGACGAATCTGTTGTGACAAGTGGTACAACACAACACAACACAACACATTCCAATACACAACCAAGCTGGACTTGGTAACTGACTTACTTGACGATGACATCCAGCTGCGCCTTGTCCTTCAGCTCGCCCTGAATCAGGTCCACCAGACTGTCTGTCAGAATGTCCTGGGGTTTGCCAAAGTACTGGCACAGGAATCCTTTCTGCACACACACACACACACATTACCTGGTCATACTGCTGAAATACTGGCACAGAAATCCTTTCTGCACACACGCAATCGCCTGGTCATACTGCTGAAATACTGGCACAGGAATCCTTTCTGCACACACACACACACACATCACACGGTCATACTGCTGAAAGACTGGCACAGAAATTCTTTCTGCACACACGCAATCGCCTGGTCATACTGCTGAAATACTGGCACAGGAATCCTTTCTGCACACACACACGCACACATCACACAGTCATACTGCTGAAATACTGGCACAGAAATCCTTTCTGCACACACACACGCACACATCACACAGTCATACTGCTGAAATACTGGCACAGAAATCCTTTCTGCACACACACACGCACACATCACACAGTCATACTGCTGAAATACTGGCACAGAAATCCTTTCTGCACACACACACGCACACATCACACAGTCATACTGCTGAAATACTGGCACAGAAATCCTTTCTGCACACACACACGCACACATCACACAGTCATACTGCTGAAATACTGGCACAGAAATCCTTTCTGCACACACACACGCACACATCACACAGTCATACTGCTGAAATACTGGCACAGAAATCCTTTCTGCACACACACACGCACACATCACACAGTCATACTGCTGAAATACTGGCACAGAAATCCTTTCTGCACACACACACGCACACATCACACAGTCATACTGCTGAAATACTGGCACAGAAATCCTTTCTGCACACACACACGCACACATCACACAGTCATACTGCTGAAATACTGGCACAGGAATCCTTTCTGCATACACACACACATCACACGGTCATACTGCTGAAATACTGGCACAGAAATCCTTTCTGCACACACACACACATCGCCTGATCATACTGCTGAAATACTGGCACAGGAATCCTTTCTGCACACACACACACATCACACGGTCATACTGCTGAAATACTGGCACAGGAATCCTTTCTGCACACACACATCACACGGCCATACTGCTGAAATACTGAGACAAGAATCCTTTCTGCACACACACACACATCGCCTGGTCATACTGCTGAAATACTGGCACAGAAATCCTTTCTGCACACACACACACATCACACGGCCATACTGCTGAAATACTGGCACAGGAATCCTTTCTGCACACACACACACACATCACACGGTCATACTGCTGAAATACTGGCACAGAAATCCTTTCTGCATATACACACACATCACACGGTCATACTGCTGAAATACTGGCACAGAAATCCTTTCTGCATATACACACACATCACACGGTCATACTGCTGAAATACTGGCACAGAAATCCTTTCTGCATATACACACACATCACACGGTCATACTGCTGAAATACTGGCACAGAAATCCTTTCTGCATATACACACACATCACACGGTCATACTGCTGAAATACTGGCACAGAAATCCTTTCTGCATATACACACACATCACACGGTCATACTGCTGAAATACTGGCACAGAAATCCTTTCTGCATATACACACACATCACACGGTCATACTGCTGAAATACTGGCACAGAAATCCTTTCTGCATATACACACACATCACACGGTCATACTGCTGAAATACTGGCACAGAAATCCTTTCTGCATATACACACACATCACACGGTCATACTGCTGAAATACTGGCACAGAAATCCTTTCTGCATATACACACACATCACACGGTCATACTGCTGAAATACTGGCACAGAAATCCTTTCTGCACATACACACACATCACACGGTCATACTGCTGAAATACCGGCACAGGATGCATGGCATAGTGGTCATGTCACTGAATTGGAGCAGATTATCGGGCCATTAAAATGAAAAAGAAAAAAAAAGGAAGAAAAGAAAAAAAAGATATATAAATGTCTAATACCTTACAACGTTACAAACACATTCACAAATAAGTGAATGTGGATTCTCACACACTTTTCACAAACTAGTCAGTTTTGACAAACTATTCAGTCTACTGATACTCAAAAGCATCAGAACACCACCACAAAATAACAACACTCTGCTTTCAACACCACAGGGAGGCTAATGCAGAAAATACCACCACCACCACCAGCCCCAATCTGCCCTGACTGATCCTGCCCATACCCAGGTGATGTCGGGTCCATTTGGGTGCAGACTGGTGTGGGGTTCAGCATCCAGGAATCCCAGAGACATCAAGGCTTTGACAGCATCCGTGAAGCCCTGCAACACAGGGTGTACCATAATGCTGCATCACTCTGCTGACCTGATGTATCACATAGTGGGTCATTCTGCTGGTTATGTCACTTCACAATACGCCTTGTTACCTGCAGCACCTTGCTGATCATGTAACATACAGAGAGTCAATCTGTTGATCATGCA
>JAAQRG010297200.1:0-5000 GCA_011634625.1 Babylonia areolata
ACACACACACACACACACACTCACACACACACACACACACACACACACACACACACACACACGATGAACTCAACAAGTGATTTATGATTCCCGAGTAAATGACAGAGAGAGAGAGAGAGAGAGAGAGAGAGAGAGAGAGAGAGAAGACAAAACAAGACAATACAAATTCTTTATTATCGAAGATAATAGATAAGCACTGGCGCACTTTTTTCCATCCAGTCCCCGCCCTGAAACAGGGTCTACACTACACAAAACTAAGTTATATATGTCACTGCATGCACTACACAATGCTACTTAGAGTCAGAATGCGAATACCATACTACATAAAGGCATAAGCATGGTAAAAATCACACACACACACACACACACACACACACACACACAGAGAGAGAGAGAGAGAGAGAGAGAGAGAGAGAGAGAGAGAGAGAGAGAGAGAGAGAGAATAAAACAATATCATCTAATGAATAGATAACCTCATATTACATGGAACATATGAGAGAGAACAGCAGGTCAGTAAGGAAGACAAAGTAACATGCATTGTATCATCTAATACACACACACACACACACACACACACACACACACACACACACACACACACACACACATATATATATATATATATATATATATATATATATATATATGATATATATATATATCTCAGGACTATGCGCATATCGTTACACATACATCGATGCATCGATCTAACAAAGGAGCAGAGGGCAACTACTGCATGGAGATAACTGCATTTAATAGAAAGAAAAGAAAGAAACCAGGAAGTAAACAGAAGTAACATGCATTACAAACGAATGAAATATCATAAAATAATACTTCAATTCACACACATAAACAGGAGTGCAATATGATGAGGTGAGGGAGTGGGGGGTCATGGGCAACCGTACTCAGCAAGAGTCAATCAGTATCAACAAAGTGGACAATACGTTACACTGTCATAAGGTGGGAAAGGTAATGATTTTTTTAAGGTAGTTGGGCAGTTGTGTTGTTTAATTGTTTCTGAGTATGAGTTCCATAGAGTGGCGCCTGAGTAAACCAAACTGGATTTGAACAAATCAATTCTTGTCATTGGGATATGGACTTTTGGGGGATTCCTTGATGAATTTACAGAAAATTTGTTTATTAGTGTTGGTGGTGCATTTCCTATCATAATCTTGTGTATTGTTATTCTTTTGTTGTACTCTAATCTACGGATCAGAGGGAGAATACTTGCTTGTTTCTAGTCTGAGTCCAGAAGGGAAGTCTTTTTTCAGAAGTACCAGCTTGAGCCCCCGTTTATGAAGATTTAGTAATGGTTTCATGGTGCTCGCACTGATTGAGTCACAAAGTGTTGATGCGTAATCTATTGTAGACTGGATATGTGCATGAAGAAAACAATTTCCGTGAGTGGAGGTCAAGAAAGTGCTTGATTTTGGACAGTTTATAGTTCTTCTAGGTTGTCTTTTTGCAAAGGGAAGTTATTTGAAGAATCCAAGTGAGATTGTTGTCGATTATGACTCCCAGAACTTTGTGATCACTAACCTGTTCATCAGGTTCATTATTAAGTTGGATGGAAGGAAATCTATCGATAGTGTTTTGCCTCTTTTGTCTGGTGGTGATCAACATGCATTTATTTTATTTTATTTTTTTGTAAGATGAAGAGACATGTGGTTAAGTTCAGTCCATTAATCGAGTTCATCAGTACTTTCTTCTAAGCCTTCAGCAAGAGCGTTATATCAGTATGGGATGTGTGGATTGTTGTATCATCCGCAAAGAGTTCGCACGCGGAATTTTTATGGAGAGGCAGGTCATTTATCTATAGTGAGAATAGTAAAGGGCCTACAATAGACCCTTGAGGAACGCCATAATCAAGTGCTGCTAGCGCGGAGACTGATGAACTCATTGTCACGCATTGTTGCCTGTTTGTGAGATGGATTATGATGATTAGAGTAAACTAATACTACTGGTTGCCAGTTCAAAAAGTTCAAGATTTCTAAGTAATAGTTTATGGTCTATCACATCAAATGCTTTTCTCAAATCAGCAAATAGAACACTGCAATATCTGTTGTTGTTGTTTTTATTTTTATTTTATTGGCAAGCCAGTCATCTATAAGATTGACAAATGCTGTGTGGCATAAATGTTTTTTTTTCTGAATCCAAACTGAGCTGGATGTAAAAGATCATTGACATGACATGAAAGTGATGAGAATATATTTGTTTATGTGCTTTTCTAGTGGTTTCGAAAGAACAGAACAGAACAGAAGAGAGACAGAGAGAGAGAGAGAGAGAGAGAGAGAGAGAGAGAGAGAGAGAGAGAGAGAGACCAGAGCCTGACCTTCGCATAAAACCAAAGCGGTGATAAGGCCAACAGAAAGCCCACCCTTGGAGAGAGAGATTCAGATCTCATCACATGTTTGGGTTTATTTTGTTTGAGCGATGACGACTGAGCAAAGAGAGGGGTGTTGGGACTGGAAGAAGAAGAAGAGAATGAAGACTCAAGATTCGTGAAAAATTCAACACGTGATTTACGATGTCCATGTTTGCAGGGGCCATCGCTGCTTGACAGAGAGAGAGAGAGAGAGAGAGAGAGAGAGAGAGAGAGAGGAGGGCTAGACAGGGTTGTTTTTTTTTTGGGGGGGGGGGCTGGAGGGGGGTAGGAGGGGTGGGGGGGAGTAAGATTCAGGACTCAACATGTGATTAACGTGTTAGTTTGTGTGAGCATGGACAATTGAGAGATGCCTGCGTACGATGAACTCAGAAAGTGTTTCACGATTCAGTGTGTGCAGTGACTGCTAGAGAGGGAGAGAGACAGACAGACAGACAGACAGACAGAGAATTCATCATGTGATTTACATTTTAATTTTGTGCGAGCTGGGACGATTTAGAGAGGGACAAAGAGAGAGAGCGAGAGAGAGAGAGAGAGAGAGAGACAGACAGACAGACAGACAGACAGACAGACAGAGACAGAGGCAGAGACAGAGATATGGGGGAGAAGAAGAAAACTTACTTCAGGAAGACCTCAAGAAGCTAGATGCATGGGAGCACAGCTAGTACATGGCATTCCATCCTGTCCTGCAAAATCCGACTATACCCTCCACAACCATATCCTAGAAACTGTCTCTACCTCAAAGTACCTAGGCGTTACCATCACAAGTGATCTAAGCTGGGACCTGCACATCAACACCATTTGTGCAAAAGCCAACAAGACCCTCGGCCTCCTCAGAAGAAACCTGAAGATCCCAGCAGTGCGCCTCAAAGAAACAGCATTTTAGACTTTCGTCAGACCAATCTTGGAGTACGCGTGCACCCTGTGGGACCCGCATACCCAAGACAACATCAAGAAGATCGAAGCTGTCCAGAGACGAGCAGCACGGTTTGTGGTCAACCGGTACCACAACACATCTAGTGTCACCGCAATGATCGACAGACTGCAATGGCCGACTGTGCAGCACAGACGGAAGGTAGCCAGGCTTGCCATGCTACGAAAAATAATGGACGGAGAGGCGATCGTCGACAAAAGCTGCATCGTGCAAGCCCCACTCAAGACAAAGAAGGAAACATTCCCGCCAGCTCAACCAGATCCGGTGTAAAACCCAATACAGGCAATATTCCTTCTTCCTCAGAACGATACGTGACTGGAACAACCTGCCTGAAACAGCTATGGCAGCAGACACCTTGGACACCTTTAAGTCTAGAGTGCCCCCCCAGTCAGAAGTTAATTAGATAATAGGTCCCTTACCCCCCCTCCCCCTCCCCATCCCCACTCTTACCCCAATACTTTTGTGGGTTTTTTTATTTATTTTGGGGGCCCTGCTGTCTTAGATCAGCAAGGGACTGGCTAGCTCGGAAGGGCGAAAAGTGAAGTGATAGTAGCCTGCCGGAGAACCCACTTAGAATAGTACTAGGTTTTCGTCCTCACTAATAGGTCTGTCCCTTTCTATAGTTTGTTTTTCTTTCATCGCAACCCAACAAAACGGCGTAAAAATCAAATTGATGATGGTGGCCGTCAACGCAGTTAAAGTGAAAGTGAAAGAGAGATAGTTTGGGGAGAGAACACATCTGAGGAGAAACTGCAAGCTTACAAACACGTACACACACACACGCGCACACACACACACACACACACACACACACACACACACAAACACGTACACACACACACGCGCACACACACACACACACACACACACACACACACACACACACACGCGCGCGCGCGCGCGCGCGAGCTATGTATCATAATGCAATAATTGGTCTTTTCATTGTCTTGTTTTTGTTAGTGGAATATTCCAGTATTTGTAACCTGTTAGTTTTTGTGAGCAGTGGTGACTGAGAAATGCCATCGTGAGATGAACTCAGAACGTATTTCAAGATGTTAGTATGTGGAGTAGACTGTTTAAGAGAGAGAGAGAGAGAGAGAGAGAGAGTTACATACAACACCTTGTCACACAACAGAACATAAACAGGCGAAATCGATTTTCGAAGATTTTTAATTACGTCAATGAACACATTATTTATTAATTAAACATGATCGAAGTATCGATTCGCCAATGTTGGGAATGCGATGAGTCGTCGTGTTCCTCTGCAACAGAAATTGACGAACAAATAAATGAATGAATAATACACACGGTGTTAGCTATAAACTAACCGACCCCAAAAACATTAATAACGTGCGAGCACCTATACACATGTAGAATACATGAAGCAATGATCTATGATGATGATGATGTTGACGCCGACGACGACGACGACGACGACGACGATGGTTATGATGATGACCACATATGATACTATGACGACAAAAGCGAGGAGGAGGAGGAGGAGGAGAAGAAGAAGAAGAAGAAGAAGAAGAAGAAGAAGAAGAAGAAGATAAGAAACTTCAACGGCTGAGAGGTTGGGGGGAGGATTATCAAAAGAATTAAGATTCCAAATTTCATGAATCATGAAAGATATTAGACATTGCTTGCTCTTCCAGTTCGTCACTGTAATAACAACAATGACAT
>JAAQRG010297200.1:10000-14800 GCA_011634625.1 Babylonia areolata
GAGATTTTAGCCCTTCAAAGACAGCAATGTTGGGGTCAGTCGTGATGCTGACCATGATAATGTCATATATGGTCTTGCGATGCGATAAGATAGAACACGGCACAACACAGGCGATACGGTAAGAGAAATAATATTCGTGCATCTAATACTAAAGTATTCGCTGACAAAGAACTGTGAACACTATATTGTTTAAGTTATGCAAACAACTGACATGCAGTAATTGTGTATTGATGGGGAAATTGACATGAAAAACAAAACAATAATGTCATGAAAATGCAACACGATAAGATACAACACAGCATGACCGGATACGGCAAGACATCTCTAAATGTGTATTCAATACTTAAGTATTCTTCTATAACCAGATACGGCAAGCCATCTTTAAATGTACTAAAGTATATTCCATAAACAGATACGGCATGGCATATCTAAACGTGTATCGAATACTAAAGCATTCCATAACCAGATACGGCACGACGTATCTAAACGTGTATCTAATACTAAAGCATTCCATAACCAGATTCGGCAAAGCATCATGTGTTTGTAATACCAAAGTATTCACTGACAAAAGGAAACTTTGAGCACTTATTGTAATACTGCTTTATGCACACTCAGAACAATGCAAATGAAACAGTAACAGTGCATTCATGGAAAAAAAAACTGATATGAAAAACAGAACAAATCAAAAGAACAAACACACACACACACACACACACACACACACACACACACACACACACACACACACACACACACACACAGTATGTATGTCTATCGTATATAAGTTATGTTGTGGAGTGATGGTCAAGAGAAAAAGCGTCCGTCTTGGAAGCGAGAGAATCTGAGCGCACTGGGTTCGAATCATAGACCTTGAGTGGTGTTCTGTACGCAAGTCATTCGGACGAGACGATAAACCGAGTTCACCACGTGTACAGCATGCACTTTGCGCACGTAAAAGAACCCACGGCAACAAAAGGGGGGTCCCTGGCAAAATCATGTAGAAAAATTCACTTTGCTAGGAAAAAAAACAAACTGCAGGCAGGAAAAAAAGGTTAAAAAAAAAAAAGAAAAAAAAAGAGAGAGAAGAAAAAAGGGTGGTGCTCTCAGTGTAGCGACGCACTCTCCATGGGGAGAGCAGTCCAAATTTCACACCGAGAAAAATCTGTTGTGACAAAAAAGAGTTATACAATACAATATACACTGTACAAACAGAAAGAAGGGGAAAAGTGGAAACAAAGTGAAAGAAGGCCAACGCAGAAGGCAGTTGAAGCTCTATTAAAAAAAAACACAAAAAACGGTGTCCCATGCCCTGCATTTAACTGGGCAATAAAAAAAAAAATTGTCACACACACACACACACACACACACACACACACACACACACACCAAAACAAAACAAAACAAAACAAAACAAACAAAAAACAAAACAAAAACACCACGACAAGATCAACTGATTACGAAGCGATACGATTGTGATGATGCTATGTGACTGCAGGTATTGTAATGTATTACTTTGTGTCACAACATTTTTCTCTGCGCCGTGAAATTCGGGCTGCTCTCGCCAGGGAGAGCGCGCCGCTATACCCTGACAATACCACCGTTTGTTTGTTTGGTTGTGTTTTTTTTTAATCTTTTTTTCTTATCTATTTATTATTTTCAAGTGTTACAGTTCTGCCTGCAGATGATTTAAATTGTTTTCCTACCAAAGTAGATTTTTCTACATAATTCTACTTGGGACAACCTGTTTGTTGCCTTGGGTTCTTTTACATGCAGTAAGTGCAGTGGAGGATGATAAAAATAGTAGGCTTTCCGGTAGTGGCGAACGAGTGTTGGGTTCGAACCAGAACGCTCGATCAGATTCTCTCGCCGGGCTTTCATGCGGAAACGTAACTACTTGGCCAACACACACACACACACACACACACACACACACACACACACACACGCACATATATATATATATATATATATATATATATATATATATACATACATACATCAGTAAAATGCCATCCCGATACCGGGATAGGATATATAGAATAGAATAGGATAGGATAGGATAGGGTAGGGTACGATACGATACGATGTACACGACTGTATACGACACGACAAGGCAAAATACGATATGATGGCCACACAGCACGACACGATATACCTGCTGTATCGAACGATACCACGATACGATACGAACAATAGACACGATGACTGTATCATCATTATAGTACTGCATGAGATACGCATGCAGTGTTCTGAACCAAGAATTAACACGCCATGCAGTTTCAGACATCTCAAGGAATCATTGACTGCATGAGGACAACAGTCCACATACGTCACACTTTAACTATACAGGTAACAGCCTAACATATGAGGCAAACGTATATAATGTTTAATTTTTTTAAAAAGTTGTTTACATGTATTTGTTTTCCACCAATATCATAGTAAAAAAAAAAAAAAAAAAAAAAAAAAAAAAATATATATATATATATATATATATATATATATAGAAGAAGAGAGAAAAATGTTGTTGTCGTCAGTGGCGTTGCCATCATCGTCATCATCATCAGCATCACGTACAGTACTGTTCATCTCATTCTTCTCAAATTCTGACAACAGACTGCTTCTTTGGTATACTGTTGTTAACTCTGTTCTGTTTGATTCAATGTTACTTTTGAAGAAAGCCTTTTCAGTTTGTTTAATTTGATTTGATTTTGTAATTACTGTAATTTTGTAACATGTAATTATTATCAATTATTAATTTCTTAAACAAACAAACAAACAAACAAAAATTTCTCTATTTATTTACCTATTAATTTTATTTATTACACCGGTGGGAACCCTACTCTTGAAACCAGGAACAGACAACCGAAGGTGGCAAGCCGGCCGGCAAAGAAAAGAGAACTCTCATCCATCATAGTTGCATATCCGGTTCACAGACAGCGTGCGACGACGCAAGAAAATTACATTGTTTTTTTTTCTTGGATAAGAAACGCTTCAAGTTATTGCAATGTCGGAAACAGAGGAAGCTTTGAATGTGAAGCACAGGGAGACCATGTACCGGCTGATGATAAGGTAGGTTTTATATTTGTGGTAACAATGGTTCAAAACATTCTGTTATGGAACCGCGGGTGATTCCAGCGGTTTGACGACAGTATTTACAGATTTTATTTTTATTTTCTTATTTTTAACTGAACGATGCTGTCTGGCAGACGGTCGTCTAAGCCTATGGCCCGAATGCCAACCCTGCTGACAGTCGGCTGAGAAGAGCCTATTGACCGCACACCAATTCAATCGACAGTCGGTAGAAATTGATGACAATGATGATATGGATAGATAAAATTATTGCGCCTATACTCGATCATAGACCACGTTCTAAGCGCTTTACAAACACGGAGTCATTTATACAACATGATGCCTAACTGGGAAGAACCGACTGACTGTTTCCAATGGGCGTCATCATTCGTTTCCTGTGTCATTCAATCAGGTTTCAGTCACATGTGCACGCTCGTACACACACACACACACACACACACACACACACACACACACACACACACACTCATACACACATGTAACATTTTACCTGTATTTGGTCATGTTTATTCATCCTGTCATGTAGGCAGCAGTACTTCGTTTTCAGGGGTGTGCATGTTGGGTATGTTCCTAGTTTCCACACCCCACCAAATGCTGACATAGAATAGATTCCGGGATAGCTAACATGTGTATTTCATGTTCTGCATGCTGTGGGCAATGGAAGGGGGTTCAGGCACTAGCGGTTCTATACATATGTTGACCTAGGGGGAAAAATGTCCATCCTTAACCTACCAATAGTACCAGGTGCGATGGGGATTGAACTCTGGGAAACTTGGACGAGAATCCAGCGCTCTCGTCTAACCATTTGACCACCGCAGAAATATCTACAACGATGTACTGTACTCAGAAGTGTTTTCAGTTTGTGTACTTTATAGGACTTGAGAATGGAATTCAAATGCATTATAGTATACAACGTACCAGGGCATATAATTAAATTTTATGTCTTGTTACTCTTAGGTTGACACAATAGGCAAGCTCAAAATGATATGAGCATTCAACAGGCCTTTTAGTGAGGATTCAGAAGAAGATAGTTGTTGATCTTTTTTTTTCTTTTTTCTTTTTTTATCCCTTGACTGCTGGGAAAAGGGAACAAAATTAGAAAGTGGTGTTTCAAGTTATTAATCAATTTTCAGAACAGGCAGCAAGAAAATGAGAAAACCACTCTTAATCAGATGTTTGAATTTTCAGCCTTCCACTCCTAATTTTACAGGCATGACAGTCAAGGGGTTAACAAATAAAAGCACACAAACATTACCCTCCTTCTGCCCAGCTTTAGCCAAAGGCAGCAGTCTTACTTCTAAATGAAATGGAGTGAAAGAATCATTGGTCAGTGTACTGTGACATATTTTTTTAGCTGGCGCTGGGCATGATCCATTGATCCTCAATCGATGTGCAGTGAGCAGCTCGAGATCAGTCCTGAATAATTAATGGATTTAACGTTCAATTCTCAGTCAGCGAAAGTCTATGCATACTTCAGTTCTGGCATTTCAGGGCCTTTCTTAATTATTGAGTTTAATTTCTCTGCTCTCCAGCATAAACGTTTCCTAAATGGCTGATAGAACCGGTATCAACAGAAAAGTCCTACCACTATAGTACCGGGAATCAACTCTTGATCCACAGATTGGTCACCCTCAACACCTCCTCCTGACTCTGTATACTATTTCAGTATTTGCCAAATCTCCTAACAAAATTATCAATGAACTCCCACTA
>JAAQRG010297208.1:0-14850 GCA_011634625.1 Babylonia areolata
CTCCTCATTAAGATATCACATTGATGAGGGACAAAACAGATGCAACCACCTCTTCAAAACAGCAATGAAACAGACTGGGAACAGAACAAATGCAGCAATCACTTCAACATACAAGAAATGGATAAAGGACAGAGTAAATCAAGTAATCTCTGAATCCATATGATATAGACCAGAAGCCGACTAGAAATGGCAATCTCTTTACATAGCTAATGGACAGATCAGAGGAAACAGATACAGCAATTTCTTCAAAGAGTGAACAGAGTGTGGGCAGAATCATTCCAGAATCAAAAATCATGGTTTTGCAAAGACAAAACCAATGAGATGCTTCAACCCAGATAATGAATGAGGGCTTTTCTATCTGATATTCACTTGTCAGCAGCCTAGTATCCCCTCTCTTTCTCTGTCTTGTCTTATCTCGATCTGTTAGGAGCTGAATTTTGAAATCTGTTTACAGTAAATGTGGTGCAGGGGAAATGGATCAGTCCACACACTTTGACACTTCCTTGAAACTGAAAATTGAAACTGATCTTTTGGCAGTTAAACACAACATGAATTTATTTCACTCAGCATGGAAATCACAAGTTTGACTTTCTAACCAAAATCAGGAAGACATTTAGTAAGTGTTCATTATTTCGTAATTCAGAAAGAATAATTCCATAAAGAATTACATTTTTTCAAGATCACCACCAACACTTCTCAATCACAAGACAATGATGAAATTATTCATACATGTGTTCCCTTTTGTACTGTTAGTGGATTCAGACAAAACTTTGGCAAATTCAGTCATAAGACAAGCTGTAACTCAGCACTCCAGTTACAAGACAAGACATGATAGCAATCTCTAGTACAAACCATAATAGTATGACAAAGATGTCACTGATGTAAAAACAAACCCAGCCTTTCTTCCACTTTTCATTATCTGCAATAGCAATCATGAACAGCAGAACAAGGGATGAAAACTACAGTATGTGTACGTCTCTTCAAGTATATCACAATTAATTCAGATTGACTGCAAGTTTCCAGGCCTCTCTCTCTCCCCATCACCCCCCACTCCCCGACACACACACACACACACACACACACACACACACACACACACACAAACACACACACACACACAGACACACACACACACACACACACACACATTGAGAACATTAAACATATATAGCCATGTAATGTACAACCATCGGACACAAACTGCTGTTTTACCTGTTGTTTTAGTCTCACCCGGTGTGGTAATGGTACTTGAAGTGGTCATTCCTGAAAGACAGCAAACACAAATATGTTTGAAAAAAGAGACAGGCAGAGAACTGAAAGTACACATTCAGATTTTGCTCAAAATATTTACAGATTATATAGACCCGTCCAACCACTTGATATCTTCTTCACAATTCGTCATCAATGTTAGTAGCTGGTTCTGTTTCCATGTACAGAATCACGACCTTGTGGCAGTTGACGTGGAATGCCATGAGTTTCTTGTATAAACATGTCCAAGAGAAAGTTCCTTATGTATGAGTTACTTTTCCTAGCCTGCAGCGAAAGCAGATCCCTGACATGAAAAGGAAAGACAGGATGGGTGAACATCGGAAAACTGGTGGGTTAAACAGAAACAAAACCAAAAAAAACCTTCATAAGTAGCAACATGCCCCTCAACTCTGGTCACATGACAGACAGATCCCAAAACAGACTGTGTTTTTTCTGCTTGGACTTCTTACCTGCTTCTGAAATCACAGGGATGATGACACTTTCATCTTTGCTGACAGTAACTTTGCCGTCCTGAAGGAGAAAGAAAAGTAAACACTGCTTAGACCTGTTCTTTCATACAATCATGTGCTCAAATTTGTATGTTTGCTTTTAAACACAAAAACAATAGCATGAGCACATCCCTTCCCACCACACCCCACTCCTCCCACCTGCACATAGCCACTCACACAAATATTATATCGTACATGGCGACATCAATGCACCATTTGAAAAGTGAGATTGCGAGAACATGCACTAACATCCACTCCACACACAAACCCTCACACACAAATACACAAACACATACACACACAACACAAACATACCATACACACGTAACACACACACACACACACACACACACACACACACACACACACACACACACACACACTTACAACAGGTTGTGATGAGATGTAGACTTCTCCTTTGGGTTCATCCTCTGGACCAGGAATATTCTCCAGGAACACTGGGTCAGTGTAGCTTATCGTCTGTAAAAACGTGCCTTCTTCCTCTCCTGGTATCTTTGTACTTCCCTCTGGTACTTCTGGCTTCATTTCAACAGCACATGGTGTTTCACTGGGCCCTGCTCACAAAGTACAAAGAAAGATCACATCACAAATGAGTAGTCATTATTGATGCTCTGAATATTAAAAAGACAAAACTAATTTTATTTCCTGTATGTAGCTGAAACAATACTGATCACATTTCACTTAGGTGTAGGTGTTTCATTCCACTTTTTCATGTCCATGTTTCTTGCTTCTTAGATCAATGGATACTTTGTCAAGTGGATAGCTTCAGGCAATGACGTCCAGGAAATGTGGATTCTAGCCAATTAAGAAGTATGATTGATGAATTATTTGGCCCTTAGCTCCAACCCCAAAATCAAGCACACTTTAGTGCCTAGCATACATGCATACTAATATACATGACAAATAGATTCAGTCTCTGCACTCCAACAGTCAACTGTAAGTGAAGGTTACCTGTTGTTCCTGGTGGACCCTCTGTGCTGCTTCCTGGAGGTACTGTGGTGGTCTCTGATGTGAGTGGACCTTCTGTTGTTTTCTGAGTATATGCTGTCATTGAGAAAAAAAAAAGAAAATAGGAAAAAACGTGAATTATATTACTGATACACTGAGAGAACATATGGTGTAATCATGAATACAATGTTTGAGTATTGTGTCTCTGACAAGCAATATTAAAGCAACTAATGAATCAACAATACTAACGAAGTGATGTAAATATGTGTTTGAAAAGGGTTTTTTATACCTTTCATATACTCAGCTGAAAGCAATTTCAACTCAAAACTGGAGTCATATCTCTGTTCTCAATACTGCATACGTGCCAGATCTAGCTCATATCACCAACCACTTAACATGTATTTCACTGCAAATTATTCATGAGATTCAAACAGGTTTCTTGAAAAGTCCACACACACACACACACACACACACACATATATATATATATATATATATATATATATATATTTGTTCGCTGTAAGATACGTTAATCTGTACAAAAAAGAATATAGCTAGAAAATGTTTGTTGATTTGAAAAAAGAAGAAGAAAAAAAGCAACAAAAAAAAAGCAGTTGACATAATATTTTGTCTTTCTGTAAAAACACGTTTATGACTTTCCAAATTTGCACATGATTCGATAAGCAGGTGGGAATCAGGGGCTGTATTCACGGGGACTGACTTGCGTACGTCAGGTGTAAAGCAAAACCTCCGGACTTTGAACGTCAAGACTTTAGCCGCAACAAAGTCGGTATTAATGGGGCGGGCGTGTAGGTCAGGCAACGAATGACTGGAATTCTCACAACGCCTTCGTTCTTATTTAAGAAAGGGATTTTCCCGAATAAGTTCCCCTGTGCACATGTTTGTCAGCTGCTGCACGGAGTGAACTTTGCGCTTGGTTTGTTCAGCCTGGAGTTCATTGGTTTGTTGTGTCTTGAGGGCATCACTAACACGTGTGATCCTGCGGCATGCACGTGCTTGACAAACTCCAACAAGTCACTTTTTGTTTTGAAGCACCAGTGTGTGTGTGTGTGTGTGTGTGTGTGTGTGTGTGTGTGTGTGTGTGTAATTATGATATTTATGTATCATGTTTCTTTTTGTTGTATTTCAATGAAAGGTACAATAGAAACTAAACTTACCATTATCATTATTATCATCATTATCATTATTAGTATTAGTATTAGTATTATCATTATTATTATTATTACTATTGTCATCACCATCTTCATCATCAATGTACACTTCTAGAGAGTGTATTCTAGTTGACTGTAGTACTGAACAAAAATAAACGCGCCGTTTGTCCTAAAAAAAAATAAAAAAAAGTCTGGGCGCACGAAGTGTAGTCTAGTGAATACAACTGTATTTTTCAACAGCTGACACATATCTATTTTGTAACTATATAAAATCTATGTGATCTTATATGTATGAGTGTGCACTTACTTTTTTTTATTTCACACCTCCTGTCTATGTTCTTGGTTATAAGCGGACACACACACACACACACACACACACACACACATATATATATATATATATATATATGTGTGTGTGTGTGTGTGTGTGTGTGTGTGTGTGTGTGTGCAACTGATTTGCTATGTGTATGCAAAATACAAGAAACAGATTTGAAGGAACAGAAAGACGGTGCATTTTGACAGTGCACATGAACATACTCCACGATCTTTTCAATAACTCGAAAAGGAAGACGAGAATAAAATTTTGTCATTGGACCTTAACTATCTGCTATTTTTGTTGAACACACTTTCACAACGGGAGTTTTCATTTGTTTGTTTTTAACATTATCAGGATTCTCCAAGCCATAACTGATATCATGTGAGACAACTAATTATAGACATGCAATTAAGGACTGAAAACTGACAACTGTATAGAACGTTCTGCTGATGTAAACTGGTTAGAGGACAACTGAAGCTTTGTTGATGATGTTTGTGGGCTTAAATGGGAAGACTGGGACCACACAGTTAAGTATCGTCCACATCACGGATGCGTCTTTGGGTGTGTTGCTTTAATTTCCTGACCAACGCTGCAAATGTCTGTATCTCTCGGGCCTGGTTGACGCCGGAATATCATTATGACAGAAGCGTAGAAGCACTTTAACACACATGTACCACAGATCATGATGTTCTTTCGTTGAATATTGATAAATAAAAAAGAAAGAAAAAGAAAGAAAACAAAATCGTAGACTAATTGTTCCATGATGATGACTTTCCATACCTTGTCAACTTTTTGCCAGATATCGTATATGACTTTTCCTTTCCGCAAACGTGGTTGAGTTAATCCTTGTACAGGTATACTGTTTTCTTATCACCACAGGGTCGCCTTATCCGGAGACAACTTGTGCGTGGGTGCGTGCGTGCATGCGTGAGTGTGTGTGTGTGTGTGTGTGTGTGTGTGTGTGTGTGTGTGTGTTATTGTGTGCTGTGTGTGTGTTTACGTGTGAAAGGGTAGGAAGGGGAGAGGGTGAGGTGGCGAAAGGTGAGGTACACGTTTCGTATTCTTTGCTTTCTTTAATTTCTTAGCGATGATTTATCATGTTTGATGATAACAGTGGTGTCCATGACTGACTGTTAAAAAAGCAAAAAAAAAAAGATTGGGAGCAAGCTACTTCAGACAGGTGTGACAGAGAAAAAAACGATGAGACTGACAACACTAGTCATTAGCAATTTAACTGGTTTAAAACAGATTCTTCCAAATACATTTTGTTTCAAAAAACAAAATTGAAAAATTAGAAGCCTGTATTGAAAGTTACTATTTCAGCTTGGTTACAAGTATTACCTGTGACCAGAATATGCTGAAATCATAACTCCTGTTTCCAAACGAACCTCCAAAATTATCTCACAAATATAGCAAAGATACTCACGATGTAAACATGCTTCAAAGGTGTCAACTTCAACAGAAACAGTCATATCGCTATTGTCCGCTTTGGCGATGAGCTCGACCTTTTTCACTGGGTTGGACTCGTCCTCAAATGTGGCATCGAAGCTGTCACCAGGATTGTTTTCGCCCTTCAATACAAACAAGACAGAAACTGACAATTGTAATGTGTCATTGAAATATGTCACTTTTTTCTTGTATTTCATAATACAAGTATTCTCAGCAAAAGAAATGTTATTTTATTTATCTGGCGTGTATCAGAAATTTCAAAGTACAATATTTTAAATAAAATATGAAACAACAGAAACAAAACCTTCATGGCTCACGTGTACTTCCTATTCTTTTTTGAAAAATTCTTCTGTTCTCGCAATTAAAAAACATTCTGAACTGCTCAACGACAGCACCAAGCATGTGTGCTTGCTACAGTTCACTTGGCACATACTTAACCCATTCTTCATAACATCAAGCCTATCGCTTTGCTCTGTACTGGCCAGTCACGGCTAATTCAGAACTAAGACGCCTCCGCCAGGCCCATCTTCTGTTCATCCAGTCAGCGTAATTCCCAGCCTTAAGTGCTCAGTAGCCATTCCAAGGCCAACAAAGAATGCCCTATGTCAGCCTTGGCAAGAACAGCGGGGACGGACAGACTAGCTGGTCAGTTTGACATGGAAGCCTATCCCTGTGGGCCTAGGCCCCTCTCCATTGGTGCTATGATAGGTGCATTACTGCTCTCTCGCATAGTGGCAAGGCAAACATCTTGGCTCACAACAGGTCCAAGAGTCTAAGAGTGGACCCTCAACAAGGTCACCTTTCAGGGACTGGAAACAGCGGATTCAACTTATGGTGGACCTCTTTGAGACGAGGTTCAACAACAGACTCTCAATTTATGTTTCACCTGTCTCAGTCATGGAAGCCTGGGTAGTGGACACTGTTTGCAGACTGGAGCAACCTGTTGGTTTTCTCCCATTTCCTGTCCTGTCCAAGGTGGTTCAGAAAGTCAGGTAAGATCGTCTACAGCTCATCTTGATCGCGCCCAAGTGGCCAGTCTAACGTTGATACCTGAACCTGCTGGTTCTCACTCATGTTCCTGATCTGGAATCATCTGCTGAGACAGCCCCGTTCAGCGATGCCTCAATCGGACCCCCAGTTGTTTCACCCGCATACGTAGCTGCTCTGCGTTTCGAGTTGTTTTTTTCCATCGTATTTGAAGCCTTCTGTCCCTCAGCAGGCCAACAGCAAAAGTTCTGACAGTGAGATTGGCCGTGTTTGTAAAGGAAGCGTGTTGGGGGACTGGAAAGTAGTGTGTGTGTGTGTGTGTGTGTGTGTGCGCGCGCGCGCGCGTGTATGTATGTGTCTGTCTGTATTTCAATTGCTCACCTTATCACTCTTTGTGTTGTCTTCATACACAAAAATAACCTGAAGCTCGGCAACATTGGACAGGGTCAGACTGATGTCCTGCATAGTAAACAGCTGATTTCCAGGCAAGCTTAGGGTGACCGTCACTTTCACTCCTTCATCAGTTTCAAACAGGGCATCCTCCACTTGGGCTGTCGAACCCTTGGTGTCTATGTCGAAATCATTGAATGTCTTGAGGTTTTCCTCCGTGCATGCTTCAACTGAAAAGAAAATGCTATAAGTAAGCAGCGCTATATCACCAATACATCTCTTTTCCTCACTCTTCCCAACCTCTCGTGTATGTGTGGATGTGTTAGTTTATCTGCTCTCTCTGTACATATGAGCGTGCGTAAAAAATGAAAGTGCGTGCGCACGCACGTGCGTCTGAGCGTGTGTTTATGTGAGTGGATGGGTGTGTGCGTGTGTGTGTGTATGCGTTTATATATATATATATATATATATATATATATATATATATATGGGGGATGTGAAGGTGTGGAGGTGTGCATATACATATAAATAGATGTGTGTGTGGGGGCGGGGGGGTGCATGGGTAGATAGATAGATAGATAGAGATAGAAATATTTATTTACTTATTTATGGTGGGGAGGGTGGAGTGGTGTGGGGTATTTGTGTGTTGGTTAGTGCAGGGAGACACCTTATCTAAAATAAGAGAGCGAGAAAAGGACACATAAACTTGACTTGACTTGACGGTTGAGGCCCCGTCATGGGCCTGTTCGTCGTCCGAGATCTATCAAACTTATGCGCATGCAACGCGCGGGCAATGGCAAGCACAATGGTGGTTAGCTCTGGCAGGCAGGAACATGCACTGAAGGTAGCTCAGTCCAGCAGCTGTCCAGACGGCTTTTTAAAGAGTCAACAGATGGGGCCGTCACCACAGAGTCTGGCAAACCATTCCAGGTGTTAACAACTCTTTCAGAGTAGTTTGCTCTGATGTTAAGACAGCACTATTAATATGTCTCTCTATTTAAAAAAATATATTACATATGTAAAGTGTTTTTAGAGTCGGGGTGCGCAAACATATGTGTGTTTTGTACCCAATAACACAAATGATTAAAGGAACCATGAAACAGAAAAATAAACGGTTTGAGTCACACTACTGTCAGATAATTCTCTAATGAATACAAACCTGGTGGCTGAGTCGTCCCAATGGTACTTGTGGTTGTGGTAGAAGTCTGAGTCGCTGCAGCACACACATACACACACACAGACACGTTTAATAACTTGTTTCGATCTTTTCGCTCCGTGTATTGAGAATAAATTATTTAAAAAAAGAAGAAGCAGACACGACAGTTAGGTTTTTAACACGAGCCACAGATGATCGTGATGTTAGCAAAACTTTGTCGTTCGTTCACTGGGTTTTTCCACTATTAACATTATCTTAAAGAAATGATCGATTTTTTTAAACAGAAATAATGAACAGGTATATACTGCTCATTCAATCACACACACACACACACACACACACACACACACACACACACACACACACACACTCTCTCTCTCTCTCTCTCTCTCTCTCTCACTCACTCACTCACTCCCTAACTGTGTAAACGCATGTTGAGACAACCCACGGAATACCTTAAATTATAGCACGAATTAACTGCAGGATATTGCAAAATGCTGACTGCGCGCGCGCGCGTGTGTGTGTGCATGCGTGCGTGCGTGTGTGTGTGTGTGTGATTGTGCGTCTGTGTGTGTATGTGTGTGTGTGTGTGTGTGTGTGTGTGTGTGTGTGTGTGTGTGTGTACGTGTGCGTTTATGAGTTTGCGTGTGTTCATGTGTGTGTGTGTGTGTGTTTGTGTGTGTGTGTGTGTGTGTGTTTGTGTGTGTGTGTGTGTGTGTGTGTGTGTTATATTAGCCTGGACGACCAAACAATACAGTAGTTGTGAGAAGCCAAAGCTAAAAATTCATGCGGGTGGCGAAGAACTTACCACACGACTGTGGTGCGCACTCCGTCTCGCAGAACTCCTGAGCCGTGTAACAAACACCCATACACTCGAATTCACAGACTGAGGCTGCAGAGAAAATTTGATGAAACATTTCATCAATGAGGAAACGAAACACATTGAATCATACAAACAGAAAGTACATGCAAACACGCGCGCGCTCAATACTGTAAAAGTTATATTTCTGGAGAAAGATAAATTCGTTTCACTCCCGTACTTGAAAAACAATTGAGAAGGGGTACCTCAGGGCGGAGTTATCTCGCCTACCCTTTTCACCATCTTCACTGACGACATTGCCGACCAGCTGACCATCCACATCCCTCGGGCTCTGCACGCAGATGACCTTGCTATCTGGACCAAAGTAGAGCAAGTCACCACTGCCACCGTCAGGATGCAAGAGGCTCTGAACCACATCTCAGACTGGGCAAGAGGCTCTGAACCACATCTCAGACTGGGCAAGAGAGTGGCTGGTCATCATCAACAGGACCAAGACAGAAGCCACCTGCTTCTCCCTCTCACCCAAGAGAGAAAAAACTTCACCCTTGGCATCGACAGTCAGGAAATCTCCCAGCAAGGCACCCCAACCTACCTAGGAGTGAAGCTGGACAGAAAGCTCACCTGGACCCCTCAAATCAGCTCCATACACAGCAGAAGCCTCAGGAAATGGCCCTGATGAAGAAGCTGGCAGAAACAAAATGAGGGGCCAACACAAAAATACTAAAAACAGTGAATACCGCAACAGTCAGACCCCCATTGGAATATGCCGCCAATGCCTGGTCAACTGCTGCTAAGACCAACCTCGACAGCCTGACCAAGACACAGAATGCTAGCCTCAGACTCATCACAGGCGGCATGAAAACCACTCCAGTGTCAGCAATGGAGAAAACAGCCGGCCTCCTTTCACTAGAAGAAAGGAGACAAGAAAAACTCCTGAGGCAAAATGAAAAAAATGAAGAGACTCCCTTCACACCCCATTCTCCCCAAACTGAGAGCCCCCACAAAGAACCGACTGAAGCGACAGAGCCCAAACCACCTCATCAAGGCCCTTGAGAGGAAACACCACCATCCTCTGTCGGCAACGAACCAGCCAAATGAATCCCTCCAAGACTATGAGGACTGGCAGGCAGACACCCCAGCCATCATGCTCAACATCCCAGGTGTCTAGAGTAAGGAGTACCATATAGCAGCTGAACTAAAGTCGCTGACTCTGGAAGCACTAAGCACCAAATACCCTCCCGATGCAGAGCATACACAGATGGGTCTGCTAACGAGGTGGTGAAGAACAGAGGAAGTGGGGTGTATATCAGATTCCCTGACAGCAAAACCATCAGCAAGTCAGTGGCTATAGGCACCCTGTCCACCAACTTCCGTGCTGAGGCCTGTGCCCCGCTATTCGCAGCCCAGACTTTCAGCCAGGAAGACACACTACCCACCAACAGTGTTCCTGACTGACTGCAAGTCTATCCTGCAGAGTCTCCAGGCGCCAGGAGGAGAGCAGATCTTAAGTGACATCAGGCAAGAACTTAATCTCCTCAAACAGGCGGACCGCCTATCCAAGGCAGGCAGCAAATTAGAGCAGCTAGTCCACCGATATTGAGAGACAGCTTCAGAAAAGCGTGGCACCAACGTCTGGACATCGGGCCGAAAGACGAAAAAGACGGCAACCATGAGCTGGACAGAGCGCCACAGGTCACAACCTTCCGACTGCGAACGGGACACTGTCAGCTCCTCTCCCACCTCCAATGTCTGAAGATATCACAAACTGACCAGTGCCCTTGTGGCACAGGCCCACAGACCCCCTCCCATATCCTGCAGTCCTGCCCCACCTTCGATGCTCTGAGACGCCAGGCATGGCCCAGCTCAGTGGAGCTCCAGGAGAAACTGTGGGAACTGGCGGGGTCCCTGCGACGGACCGCGGACTTCGCTATCCTGACCGGACTGAAAACTGGCGTGGCCAGGGAACGCGGAAGAGAAGAAAAACAATATGATTTTCGCTGCAAGGGTTATGTGTATGGTACAATTCTGAAAGCAACAAAACAAATATTTTATCATTATAAATGTTTTTTGCCAATTTTTGTATTTATTCAGTCTCTAGTTCACTGAATGAAACATTGTTTGGCACAATCTTACACAATATCATCACAAGGTAATCTAGATTCCCCCTCCCCCGCCTCTTTCTTTCCTTCTTTCTTCTTCTTTTATTGTTTGTTTTTCGTTTCCTGGTTTTGCTTAAAGGTTTAAAGCATCAAGGCATCAAAAACATGCAATGCACTGTGAAGTTGTTGTTGTTGTTGCTGCTGCTGTTTGTTGTTTGTTTTTGTTTTGTTTTCGTTCTCTTTATGGCAGCAGTCAGTCGGTCAGACCACATATTCTTTATATTATAATCGTTGCTATCGTTTCCACTTGTATCAATTTTAACTTGAAATCCTTGAAACAAGTTCACGGTTTTGACTTTCAAAAGTACATTCGCAGACCAAACCCTTCATGGCAATAACATACAACTTACTTGTGGATTCCGGGATCTCTGTCGTGGTCAGTCTAATCGTTGTCTCTGAAAGCACCATAATGAACACGTAATATGAATGTCGGTGCCAGAACAAAGCACCACAGCAACACTCTAGTATTCATACAGTGAAATGTGTTCAAACAGCGCGTAGTGCTATTTTATGAATCCGTCTCATTGGGAAGTTGCTGTTTGAAGCATACATTAAAATTCATATGTAAACACAAGCAAACGACATGTAGGAATGAAAACACCTACATTTTATAAAAACATATACGGTATAAAACACTCTTTTTTAAATATATACAAACAGTAACTCCACCTCCCCCACCCCCACCCATATTTGCTTCCATTCCAATATTCCAGTTTATTCATTATAACGTGGCAAGGTCTGTGAATATTGAATGTGGACTGATTATTCAAAGCGTGTCGGAAACCAGGATTCTGTAATATAATTCTAACAAATGTGATTCATGTTCGTTGTTTTGTTTTCTCTGTAAGCATATCGTCATACACAAGTTTAATATACTAATTTGCTCATCCCTGTGTTATGTGGATCCAGAATTTCATTATTGGAATGATAACTTTTTAAGTTAAGGGATATTTACCTACTGCTTGACGACATTAACAAATTCAACTTGAACATTTGACGTATATGTTTTAGTGCTGGGCAGCAAAGAACAAAGTGCACCTCGTTTTCTTGGGCTTCATGACATAAAGTATTAACAGAGAGAGAGAGACAGAGACAGAGACAGGGAGACAGAGAGAGACACAGAGAGAGGTTACTGCTGACCGATGGAATACGCCAACATAGATCACTTACCTTGTGTCACTGGTCCTGGCGTTGTAGTCGCAATTGTGGTTTCTACACACACACACACACACACACACACACACACACACACACATACCATATGCACGCAGGCACGCACAAACACACACAGATATTATAGTTCTTGGATGACATCTGCGGGTTCTGTTATACTGGTCGAGCGCGCGGACATACACATACACATACATCGGGTGTCCCAAAAACAGTGAACCACTTTTTGACAAATATTTTCTCAGTGATAGGGAAACCGAATTCATTGAAAATTTTCACACAGTAACCTTAGTTACAAAATATCTAAAAGTTCGGACACAAATTATGCGAGTATTGTCAAATTCAAAACAGCATATCAAAAAAATCCAATATCAGAGGAAAACTCACTTATTTCAGTTTATGCTCAATGTGGCCTCCATCTTCCTCCACGATTAAACGAAGCCGTTTCTTCCAAGCAGAAATGCTTTTACGTATTTCTTCCACCGATATCTCCTCCCATAACATAAGTATCCTGTCCTTTAACGCCTGCTCGGTCAATTTATCTCTCACTCCCCGGTAAACTTTCTCCTTCAGAGAGTCCCATGTGGCATAATCCATTGGGTTGCAGTCAGGACTTTGTGGAGGCCATTCATCCTTCTTGATGAATTCTGGTGCAGCCTCCTCCAGATGGGCCTGGGTTACCCTACTTGTGTGTGAAGGAGCCCCATCTTGCTGAAACACGTAATTGTTTCTTGGATAAAGACGTCGACAATCCGGGAGAAGATTGTCATCCAATAACTGAATGTAGCTTTCACTATTAACTTTGGCTCTATCAGCGTCAATAAATGAATGTTTGTTTTTTCTTTCCAGGGTACTCCAGCTGAAACCATTATCTTTTTTGAAAATCTAGAAGTCTCGTGATAGAGGCGAGATGGCTGAATTTCTCGCTTCCGTTTCCCATAAACGCGATTGTTTTGGCGATTTTTAGCTATCTCTAACGTAAATGCTTTCTCCTTTGTGAAAATGATCCTTTTCACATCAGTGGCTGAGTAGCGGTCATTCAAGTTACGGCAGCGAGTTTTTCTTTTCCCTCTAACATTTTCGTCCCTCCTTGATGCCGTATCCTCTTGAAGGGCTTCAGCTCCAGTACTTTCGCCATTCTTTGCACAGAAGACTTCCTCACTTGTAAATCGCTGCAAGTTTGGGTTCTCCTCCAGGGACTGAATCACTTCCTCAACACGGTACTTGTTCTTCTCCGAATATGCAGTCTTGGGTCTCCCACTGCTAATTTTACGTGCTACTGACCCTGTAGTGCGTATTTTAGCGATAAGTCCATTTACAGTGACATGACTCCACCCCTTGCCTGGAAATTCCTTTACGATCCTTCTTCCACCCAAGCCTTTCTCCTTGAAACAGTTTTCAATGGTAACCTTATCACTTTCACTCAAAGGCATAGTTGATCCTTCCAATCTAAAACTTTGGACAGAACTGATTTTGGATACAGACGACAATTAAAAAAATCAATAGACTTGACACCCAGACAGGCTATTTTTAGACTGACACTGATTAACAGATGCCAACACCTGGCAGCTGGCATGAACATGATGAAGGTCACACTCACTGCTCTGAAAATGGATTTTTTGACATGCTGTTTTGAATTTGACAATACTACCATGATTTGAATCCGAACTTTTAGATATTTTGCAGAGTTGTTGATGATACCCTGGGGTTACTGTGTCATAATGTTCAATGAATTCGGTTTCTCTATCACTGAGAAAATACTTGTCAAAAAGCGGTTTACTTTTTGGGGGACACTCAATATAAACACAGACACCGACACACACGTTACATCACTCAGTTTTGTGGAATGAAATACTGAGCAAAAAATCGGTGGCATTATGCCTCACACACACACACACACACACACACACACACACACACAAACACTCACAGACAAGCAGACAGACAGACAGAGAGAGGAACAGACAGACACAGCAAGATGGCACTGCAGCACCTGGTTTCAGTAGCTTTATACAGTGTCGAAGTCAGTTTCAGCCCACCCACCTTCATAGCAGCCCAAGATCTGAGTGACCTTAGCGCTGATGATTTCATTTTCATTTCTCCTGTCCAAAATGACGGTTAAAGGCAGGTCGAACGGTGCCGGAGACGAAATCGTAAGAACATTAGAAGAATCTTCCAGGTCAGTCTCCTGTAAACAAAATATTTGAAAAAAAGAAAGTATTTTTCTGTATCAAAACACTTCTCTTTTTTTTTTTTTACTGAATACTAGCCCGGCCACGAGTGTCTTTAGCACACTGAGTGTATCGGCGCTTATGGGCTAAAACCAATACAAAATACAGGTGGAAAATCTCAAGCTAGAACACCCACACGAGTGCTGACAATGGACGTTTCCCTAAGCTGACAGGTCAGCTGAGTTGAGTTCCTTTCTACAGAAAAACAGGGAGAGAAGTGTTACTGATAGCGTGTGTGGTCAACTTCGTTCTTAGTTTTCTTTCTTTCTTTTTT
>JAAQRG010297211.1:0-14811 GCA_011634625.1 Babylonia areolata
AAAAAAAAAAAAAAAAAAGAAGAAGAAGAAGAAGAAGAACATTGAAATAAACGAATACAAAAAGAATCCCACCTAGTGATCAACCCCCCAAAGCCTGCTCCACAGCTATGGTGAATTTAAAATCTAGTTGAAAATGCAAATCAAAGCATTTAATGATACAATTATCTAGTTTAATCACTTTTTTCGTTTCACACGGGACTTCGGTTTATCGTCTCATCCGAGTGACAAGCGTCCAGATCACCACTCAAGGTCTCGTGGAGGGGGAGAAAATATCGGCGGGTGTGCCGTGATTCGAGCCAGCGCGCTCAGATTCTCTCGCTTCCTAGGCGGATGCATTACCTCTGAGCCATCACTCCACACCTCTAAGATCGCTTGCGCAACCTAGACTTTCGTTGCTTTCTCAATAACCGTGATTACAAACCAGTGACATATACAAGGTGAAACTGTAGGGAACAAGTAAGAAATAAAAAAAATGAGGTGCCTGAATAAAATATGGAATCGATGGCTTGTGTGGAGTTGTACATTTCGTATAAGAAAATGACACTTGTCTTGGTATGTAATATCAAAGTTAGTTATATCTGCTCACTTTGTTTTTTAAAGGTGCCGTGAACACCAACACACGCACACACACGCTCCGCCATCATGGGGTCAAATGCTGTCAATTACGCGTTTGGCACACACCACAAACGGAAATGCAGTAGTACAGTTGCTCTTTTGTCATTTCTGCCTGATATCTGATTGATAAAAAATGCTAGACATTTCTCCTCAACGGTGCGGTAACATTGGTCTGTTCCATCCTTCACACGCTGTGGTCCTCAGAGAGTATTTTCCCCATTGAGGTACTGTTGATCACCTTCAGAGTTCGCAGCAAGTCGTCAGTAAAGAAGAAACTATGCAGTTACCACACAGGTCAAAAGAAACTATCATCATTTCGATATTTGATTCTGATGACAGCAACCGACTTGGCGAACGCTGCTGCAAACATTTTAGTGAATGAGAGGCTGAATGGGTTCGGAGTCAAGACACTGCCATACGTGACATTTTACTGGGAATGGATAAAAAGCATCCCTGTTTTCAATCGCTTTAATCGTTACGAAAGGAAAAACAATTTACAAATCTGGTCGGCAGCAGTTATGCGTTATCCAGGCTGTTGGACACAGTAGCATGTATTTGTCAAATTTGGTTTGGAAACGTTGGTCAGTAAAAGCCACTTCTATAATGATCAACCCCTTATTGCCATGGTATATCAGACATAGGTCATGTATGCTTCTGTCAATGTAGGTGGCATCATCCGTTTCATCTCATTGAAAGCTACATAGCAGAACAAAATCTTCTTTGCTTCCTTCTATCTATCCATTTTCATTACTGCCCAGTGTCTTTTCAGATTTTTTCTGCTAAAAAATTGTTAACCTCAGGAAAGAACTGGATTGACAGTCACTTGTGTCACATCCCTTGGGAAAAGAATTTCAATGTGTTCCTTTTGTTGCTTTCACACCTGTTTCAGAGACAGATGTACTGAATGTGTTGAAAAACTCTGCTCCAAAAACATGTGACCTGGACCCCCTTCTCGCACCACTACTGTATAAGTGTTTGCATGTTGTTTCGCCTGCACTTACAAAAATTATAAATGATTCTTTAATTTCTGGTGTCTTTCTAGATGTATACAAAACTGCACTTGTTAAGCCCCTGCTAAAGAAAGCCACTCTGGATCACAATGACCTCAGAAGTTTTCGCCCTGTATCCAACCTTGCTTTTGTGTCCAGAATTATTGAAAAAATTGTTCTCTCCCAACTTTCAGACCATTGAGCATTAAACAACATGTTTTCTTCTTTTTAGTCAGCATATAGATCTGCCCACAGCAATAAAACTGCTTTGTTGAAAGTAGTTAATGACATGTTACTGTCTGTTGATGAAGGTAAACTATCTGTGTTAACTTTGCTCGATCTGTCGGCTGCGTTTGACACACCAGACCACAGCATACTCCTTTCCAGACTTGAACATGTTTTTGGGATTCACTCGACAGTTCTGAGTTGGTTTTCTTCATACCTATCCAACCGCTTCCACATTGTCTCTGTTAGTAACTTTGTCTGATCCAGCCCTGATCTCCTGTGGTGTGCCACAAGGCTCTGTCCTGGGCCCCGTTCTGTTCGTTCTGTACACTGCTCCTCTTTCTGATGTCATTTCTGGCCATTCTGTTCTTCACCACTCTTTTGCTGATGATACTCAGCAACAAAAGTCTGCAGAACAAAATCAAGTACATAGTCTGATTCTGTCAATGCAGGATTGTATTCTCGATGTTAAATCCTGGATGACATTCAACAAACTTAAGTTGAATGATGACAAAACTGAAGCTATGATTATTTCCTCTGCAAGAATGTCCACAACTACTTCTTTTCCTGCCTCTATTGTGGTTGGTGATGCCACAGTTCAGTTTTCTAAATCAGCAAGGAACCTTGGAATCATTCTTGACTCAAACCTCAGCATGCATGCTCAGGTAGTAAATCTGATACGCATAGTCAATTGTGAACTTCATCGCATCAACACTATCCGTCAGTACCTTTCTGTTGAAGCTACTAAAACTCTTATTTCTGCTTTTGTGCTGCACGAATTGACTACTGCAATTCTCTTCTCATAGGCTGTCCACATAATATTCTTCAGCGAATTCAAAAACTTCAAAACAATTCTGCCCGTCTGACTCTCTGAGTCCCGCGTACTGATCACATTTCTCCTCACCGCCGCACTCTACACTGGCTCCCCATTGAAGCGAGAATTAAATACAAAGTTGAGTGTCTCTGCTCTTCTGCTTTCCACTCCGCAGGACCTACTTATCTTTCTGACCTTATCAGTGTTTACACTCCCACAAGAAATCTCCGCTCTTCCTCTGACTGTTACCTTTTGAAACTTCCTCGTGTCGGTACAAGAACCTATGTTGAACATTCTTTCTTCTTTGCTGCTCCTCACATCTGGAACAACCTTCCTTATCGTATCCGTGCATCTGATTCTGTTTTTGCTTTTCGCTCATCACTAAAGACTTATCTTTTTAAAACCTATCTATAAGTACTCTCGGCTTCCTTTTCTCCAGCACCACCCATGTCAGCTCACTTTGGATGTATGTAGAGGAGTAGCACTGACAAGTTTTATGAGTAAAATTTGCACGCACATTTTGAATAAAAGATTAACAGCATCGGCAAAGAATGCAGATAAGATTGTAGAAGAACAAGCTGGTTTCAGATCTGGATATAGTACATTATATCACATATTTGCACTATATGCCTTGGTAAAAAGTTTTTGTTGAATAATAAGAAATTGTATGTGGCTTTCTCTGATTTCCAGGAAGCCTTCGATTCTGTGAACAGGAACATTTTATGTTATGGGGGTGTACCCGTTATGCCGCCGTCCCGTTATGCCGCCGCCGTCCCGTTATGCCGCCGACCTGCTATGCCGCTATCCCGCTCTATTCCCTTTCGCTTTTCATCACATGCGCGTGAAAAGTGATATATGACAGTAGCAGTTTTCACAAATGACGTATATTATGATGTAAACACTGAATGACACTAAAACTCGCCATTTAGAGGCGGGCTCGTGCAAATGCAAACTAAATGATAAAAAATATGTATTCAGGACAAATGTAATACTTTCAATTTTCTACATTTTTAATGAGAAACAAAACCAATAACAAGCAAAAAGAAAAAAGTGTGCTAGAAACGAATTTTAAAGGAAAGTTTCTTGTACAGATCATTTCTCTACTAGTATCTATAGCCCAAAACAAGGAAATAGCGGAAACAATCTTCCAATGTACTGCAAATGTAAAATGCCCTGGTACCGAAAGGGAATAAAATCATATTACCGCAGACCCATTGTCAAACAATCTCTCTCTCTCTCTCTCTCTCTCTCTCTCTCACACACACACACACACACACACACACACACACACACACACACACACACACACATACACACACACACACAGACACATACCCAATCACACTCAAAAAAGAAATAAAAGATCATAACAACCAATGTTTGTCCCAAACAAACTTTTTTGTGACAAAAGACAATCCGTAAACGGGTCGGCACAACGGGTCGGCGGCACAACGATACGCTCCCCATTTTATGGCATGTCTTGAGAAATGATGGTGTGAATGAAAAATTGTATATGGCTCTTCGGAGTAGGCTCTTCGGAGTATGTATGATTCCGCGCTTGCATGTGTGCGTGACAAGTGTATTTATTCAGATTATTTCAGCTGTCCAAGTGGTGTCAAACAAGGGTGTTTGCTGAGCCCTCGGTTGTTTTCATTCTTTATCAGCGAGCTTGCTACAGAGATATCAAAGAAAGTAAGCATGGCATTCAGATGTTACCAGGTTTTGTTGAATTGTTTTTGATGTTTGCTGATGATTTCATTCTACTTGCAGACACACCTATTGGTCTACAGAATCAACTGAATATACTAAAACAGGAAGCTGACAGGTTACAGCTGACAGTAAATTTGAGCAAAATGAATGTTATGTTTTTTCGGAAGGGAGGGCATTTAGCACGAAATGAGAAATGGTTTTATGATAACACAGAAGTAAAAGTAACAAATAGTTATAAATACCTTGTCACAACCAGTAAGGGATTGCTCATGAACCCCCGCCCCTTCCCAGACTAGCTAACGTCCCGACAACACAAACACGGAGACACAGAAAAGTTCAGCTCGTTTTACTGTGGTCATGCAAACATACATAAATAAATGAACGCCACAAACCCAAGCATTACTCACACACACACACACAAAAAATAACCTCTGTCCAACTACAGCACAATTCTACAATTTTTAGTCAACTGCAGCGCCAGTTCTGCTCAAACACGCTGCTAGAGTTCAGACATATGCTGACAGCCAAGTACGGACCACGCTGGTAGTTTGCTGGCTGAAGCTGGTCGGGCAAGAGGGACAGTGGGAACGGGAATGGGAGTGAGGGAGTTTCGGGGTGACACGTTAGAATGGGGACGAGGACCATTCCAGACTTGTCCCGGAGACCCGTCGAAGACAGTGGCACGGAAGGGAGGGAAGCACAGGAAAACCTGTAACAACTCACTGGCTCTGTAGACTATGCTCTTTTTTTACTAGTTGCAAATGAGTACATTTCCTCCCCCCCCCCCCCCACTTATCTCTTCCTTAAGCAATATACATTACGCTAACCACAAATGGCAATAACAATATTTCAGTTTTCATCATACCAGTTCCGAATAATATAAACAGCACCAGTGGGGCTACATTACAATTACATCAAAATGTTTGGGAAAATTTACATACTGCAATTAGACAATCACCCTTACAGACCTGAAACAATCCGAGTTGAATATAATTATGGCAAAATGATACACCTAAACACAAGGAATTTACTAATTCCCCCCAAATATTTAGAGATAAAAGAATGCTGGATTTAAAAGATTTCCACTAAAAAAAAAACATCACCCCGACCTTGCAAGCAACCTAAACCTCACTTTAATGTCAACCAATATCACATCACTATATTAATATTACGCAGACAAACACAGACTCCCTCACCTGTCACCAGGTAAATGGGCACACCGCTGCCCAGGGTGAAACACAGACCCACACACACACAGAAAGAAGGGGGTGACAACGAACACACCCCACTACTTCTGTTAGACGACACCCAACAGCTCCCACGCTGGAACGGTGATCCGTCTCTTGACAGAGCGTGGCATCAAAAGCCCAGGGAAATCTTTCTCTCCCGACCAGATGACTTCTGAACTCGCTCAGAGTTCATGAAACGTCCAGGGGAAGGGACATGACATACACATATCCTCAGATATGCACGTGTAAAAGCATGAAGGAGAGAGAGGGGGAGGTGAAGCAGAGGGATGGAAAGAGGGGAAGAAGGTAGAGAGAGAGAGAGGAGGGGGGTGTGGGGGAGAAAGGGGAGAAGGGATGGAAAAGAGAGTTGCACATGAACACATGCATAGCAACCGTCACGAGCCGTGACATACCTTCTGGTGTATTTTTCAACAAAATTAAGTTTAAACAAATGTTGGTCAGAAATGTGCAGAAAAGGGAAAAAAAGGGAGTCATCGAAATATTGAGAACAATGAAAAAGTTAAAATCTGTTGACGTTGCACTGTTCTGGAAACTGATACTCAAATCGAACCCATGTTAACCTGCGCAGCAGAAATTGGGGTCTGCTAGACAACACTGTCATGGAAAAAGTTCATACCTGTATGCAATGAAGCGTATAATGAACGTTCCATTACAAGTTTCTAATAAAATGACTTGCGGAGAAACAGGTCGTTATCCTTTGTGAAAAGAACTTACATAAAATCCGTCAAATACTGGTTAAGACTTACTAATTTACCCGTGACTAGATTAGCTAGACAGACATATAAAATGTAAGTATCGCAACATCAAACAGGCAGATATAACTGGGCCTCTCTGGTGAAGAAAGTCCTGAGGGAAAATGGTTATGATATAGTTTGGCTCTGTCAAGAAGTATGCAATGAAGCACAGTTTATTTCTGAATTTAAATAACTTTTCATCTGTTGTTGCATACAAAACTGGCATGCTGGCATGGAAGGAAAAGATAAATACGACTGGTTCCTGTCATTTAAAAGTGCATTAGAGGTAGAGAAATATCTGTTAATTGTTACACATAAATGGCATTGATGCAACCTGGCTAGATTCCGAACTAGAACCCTTGGCTTAAAAGCTAAAAGAAAATGGTTTGAAGCAACCAACGAAAATAGGTGTTCAGTGTGTGCAGGGATAAAATGATAGTATTGAGGACGACATGCAATTAATATTTTGATTTTGATTGTCCAGCGTATGCAGATATTCGCAGAGGATACAAATTATTCAGTGAACCAGCTGCACAAAGAAGAGATCTTATAGCAATACTTTCAACTGAACGTGATGAAGCAATTATGTCTTTCGCAAATTTTATTTCAGAAGCTAGCGATTTTCGTAGAAAGAATACCATTATTTAGTTAGCGATTTTCGTCGAAAGAATACCATTATTAATTCGGTTCCCAATAAATAGGGATTAAAGTTTCCTTGATTAGGTCAGTAGCCAGATGGTCGTCTTGAAAGCTACAATGGATTAGGTGATGTGCGTGATAATAAATGTATGTTGGTGTATATGCGTGTGAATGTATGAGTGGTTGTGCGTCAGCGCGCGTGAGTGTAGATGAGCATATTTTGGTTTTTTGTTGATTGTTAGCTTTTGGATACGTATTTCTATTTCAGCTGAACAATTTTGGCCGATGCTTACCGGCACTATGTATTGTGCAACCCCTTGCCAAAAGGGTGTCTTTGCCAATGGCAATAAAATCAGTGTCATGATATATATATATATATATATATATATATATATATGTGTGTGTGTGTGTGTGTGTGTGTAGTCGCCGTACTTAATTCAAAGCATAAAGATAGATAGTCTGCCTGACAACCTCCATATGTGCCGTGCAACCAGCTTCTTAGTGTCAAACATTTTTTGATCGACTGCTGGGATTTGCATTTCAGGAACAATACTTTACGGCTAGCTCCTTGAAGATTCTCTTTCACGATGTTTCCCCGTTTTCCAGTTCTTTAGGAAATCAGTGTTTTTGACTTGATTTGAATTTGACTGGATTGAGACGTGACTAAACTGGTTCTTTTGATGTTTTAATTTTGCCTTTCAACCTTTTAACATCACTTTGTATTTCTGTTTGACTGGTTTCAAGAATCGACGGGTAATAGCCATGAAATGGCCCCTCTGTTGTCGGCTGGGCTGTAAGCAACATGATTTTATTTGTATCTTATTCTTGATGAAAATCGTAGTGTTTTGTGTAATAGGTCATTTTCTTTTAGGGGTGTAAGCCTGAGTTTAGTTTCACATCATGCTATCTTTCCTTAACCGTTTCGTTCTCATTAAATTTCACAATGCTAATGACATTTATTAAAGCAAGCGTAAACGCATTCATGTATTCAAATATAACTGCATTCACTCAGTCTTAATTGTAATATTTCCATGACTCAAAACAGTTATCACTGATTGAAGGTGAAAAGAGACCGACACCTCCCGATTCAGAACAGGTCAGTGCACTTGCTCTCTCTCTCTCTCTCTCTCTATATATATATATATATATATATATATGTATATACATATATATATATATATATATATATATATAATGTACGTTTGCATAGCGCCCTTTCTCTCCAAGAGCTCGGGGCGCTTTACATGAAAGAAAATATTACAGATTACATAAATCATTCATGACCATTCTTTCTCAAAACCCCTTCCTCCCATTTCTCTCTCTCTCTCTCTCTCTCTCTCTCTCTCTCTTCATGCATCCAAATTGAGTTAACGTGGATGGTGTTGGAGAAAAAGGAAGCTGAGAGTTCTTATAGATAGGTTTTAAAAAGATTAGTTTTTAGTGATGAGCGAAAAGCAGAGATAGAATCGGTAGCACGGGTATGATGAGGAACGTTGTTCCAGATTTGAGGAGCAGCAGAGAAAAAAGAACATTCACCATAGGTTCTTATATTGACACGAGGAAGTTTCAAAAGGTAACAGTCAGAGGAAGAGCGGAGATTTCTTGTGGTAGTGTAAACACTGATGAGGTCAGAAAGGTATGGAGGTCCCGCGGAGTGGAAGGCATAATAGCAGAGACACGCAACTTTGTTTTTAATTCCCGCTTCAGTTGGGTGCCAATGTAGAGTGCGGAGAT
The DNA here is from genome assembly GCA_011634625.1 of Babylonia areolata. Classification (NCBI taxonomy): domain Eukaryota; kingdom Metazoa; phylum Mollusca; class Gastropoda; order Neogastropoda; family Buccinidae; genus Babylonia; species Babylonia areolata. The sequence continues at coordinate 8,711 of JAAQRG010297211.1, forward strand.
GGGGAGAAATGTGATCAGTACGTGGGACTCTGAGAGTCAGACGGGCAGCATTGTTTTGATGGTTTTGAATCGCTGAAGAAGATTATGTGGACAGCCTATGAAAAACGAATTACAGCAGACGATTCGTGACAGCACAAAAGCAGAAATAAGAGTTCTAGTAGTTTCAGCAGAAAGGTACTGACGGATAGAGTGGATGCGACGAAGTTCAAAATTGACTATGCGCATCAGATTTACTATCTGAGCGTGCATACTGAGGTTTGAGTCAAGAATGACTCCAAGGTTCCTTACTTGGTTTGGTTCTGCAGACTTTTGTAGCTGAGTATCATCAGCAAAAGTGTGGCGAAGAACAGAATGGCCAAAAATGGCATCAGAAAGAGGTACCTTGTACATAACGAACAGAACGGGGCCCAGGACAGAGCCTCGTGGCAAACCATAGGAGATCAAGGTTGGATCAGACTTAAAGTTATTAACAGAAACAATGTGGAAGCGGTTGGATAGGTATGAAGAAAACCAACTCAGAACTGTCGAGTGAATCCCAAAAACATGTTCAAGTCTGGAAAGGAGTATGCTGTGGTCTGTTGTGTCAAACGCAGCCGACAGATCGAGCAAAGTTAACACAGATAGTTTACCTTCATCAACAGACAGTAACATGTCATTAACTACTGTCAACAAAGCAGTTTCAGTGCTATGGGCAGATCTATATGCTGACTGAAAAGAAGAAAACATGTTGTTTGATGCTAAATGGTCTGAAAGTCGGGAGAGAACAATTCTTTCAATGATTTTGGGCACAAAAGCAAGGTTGGATACGGGCGAAAACTTTTGAGGTCATTGTCATTCAGAGTGGCTTTCTTTAGCAGGGGCTTTACAATACAATTGCAGTTTTGTATACATCAGGGAAGACACCAGAAATATATATATATATATATATATATATATATGTGTGTGTGTGTGTGTGTGTGTGTGTGTGTGTGTGTGTGTATGTGTGTGTGTGTGTGTGTGTGTGTGTTGATATGTTATGTCAGTTGGCGACCAAGCTCTGAGCGCTTTAAAAACAGAGTCATTTGCACCACGGGCTGGCTACATGGGTAGAGCCAACTGACAGCTGCGATTGGGCGCTCATCGTTCGTTTCATGTGTCATTCAGTCCGGTTTTAGTCACGCAAACACACACACACACACACACACACACACACATGGGCGCACACGTGTGTGCGCGCACGCCAATGCGCTCGCAGTCACAGACACACACACACACACACACACACACACACACACACACACACACACATTCACACACGCAGAGACTTGTAGCGTTTTACGTGTTTAACCGTTTTGTTTATTTACACCGCCGTGTAGGCCGCCATACTCCGTTTTCGGGTGTGTGCATGCCGGTGTAACAGGCCAGATCTTACCCTGGCCAGAGTTTTACCCCGTATGAACTGGTCAAGGCCAGAGTTTATCCCCGTATGACCTGGCCTAGGCCAGAATATACCCCCGTATAAACTAGCCTGGGCTACATCATACCCGGGTATAGTTTATGTCCTCTGGGCCATTTTTTTTACCCCCTCTCTTTTTCTCTGAAATACATTAATATTTGAAGTGTGCCAGGATTAAAAACATTAGAATGAAGGGTACGTGAACTGCGAGGAATTTATTTTACACAATATTTATCATCAATGGGTTTTTATTCAAAACTGGAAAGTAATCAATGTACTTGTTGCTTGGATAAGATTGTTGTCATATTTGCAATTAAAATTTTCGATATGGAACACCTGTTTTAACTGATATTATGTTTGAACATGAAGTTCGATACTAGAGACGTTCAGTCGCTTTGATGTACAGTGATTGCTTTTGAAGAATTATGCTTAGTAATCTTGAGTTGAAAATAGAAAGAGAGAGACGCAGTGGCACACCACGAGAGTAGTGGTTATGCAAGGTTTGTAATATGGCTGTGATTGGGGATGAGTTCTATTTTATAATGGAATGCGCAAAGAAAAAATATTTCCGAAACAAGCGTGTGCATGAAAAATATTTGTCTCCGAAATCGTTTTATTGTTGTTGTTTGTTCATAGGAAGCAGATGGAATTTGTTGGCTATAAGTACGTTTATCAAATTTGCACAAGTGGTTTATTCAAATGCTAATTGATATTTGAAACATATTTTTTTCTTATTAAGTTATAGTGTTGAGTATTTGCATGTCTTCTTTTGGGCGTAAAAGTATCATTTGATAGCAGTCCTCAGTGAGCAATTAGAGTGAAAGGATGAATAAAACTTTAAAGTATATTTTTTTAGATAATGAACATGGAAGAAGGAAGAAACTGAGAAGAGAAACACGAAAGAAAAAGAGGGTATTGAAGAAAGGTATCTCCACTAAAAAATCAAAGAGCAAGAAAAGAGACAAAGAACACACACATACACACACACGCGCACGCGCGCTCCATAAAATGATGGTTTAACGGTTTATTTTGCAGATAATTTGGGGGGTCAGCTTTATGTTCCCTCAGGTCTATGTTCCCAAAAATTTTCCTTCAGCCAGCTACAAGTTCTTACAGGACTATATTCCCCCAGGTCTATGTTCCCACGGGTCTATGTTCCCCTAAATTTACGTTTTCTGGGTCTTTCTTTCCCCTGGTATTTGTTCTCCCAGTCTCTATTCCCCCAGGTCTATGTTCCCCCAAAAACGTTTTTGGTAAGTCAGTGTTCCCCCAGGTCTATGTTCCCCTAAACATATGTTTGCTTAATCACACTTACACTTTTGGGTGCTTGTCAGCAGTGGTCAGCAGTCAGTACTGGTCAGCGTTGCTCAACGCTAGTCAGTAGTATGTAGTGGTCAGTGGTCGTCAACAGTGGTCAGTGATCTGTTGTGGTCAGTGGTGGTCAGCAGTGGTAAGTAGTTGTCCGCGGTTAATGGCGGTCAATTGTGGTCAGTAGTAGTCCGTATATAGTGGTCAATGGTTCTCAGCGGTGGTAAGTGGTAGTCAGTGGTGCTCTGTGATTGTGGTCAGCGGTGGTCAGCAGTAGTCAGCGGTCAGCAGTGATGGGCAACGATGGTTATTAGTGGACAGTGATGTCAGTGGTTAGCAGAAGTCAGTGGTCAGTGATGAGCAGCAGTGGTTAGTGCTGGGCAGCGGTGGTCAGTTGTCAGAAGTGGTCAGCGGTCAGCAGTGGTCAGTAGTGGTCAGAGGTCAATAGTCATAAGTGGTCAGTAAATAGTGGTCATTGGTTGGTTCTGGTCGGTCAGTGGTTAGCGGTTGTAAGTGATCAGTAGTGTAGTGCTAGTAGTCAGTGGAGGTCAGCTGTCAGTAGTGGTCAGTGTTGCTCAACAGTGGTCGGTGGTGGTCAGCATTAGTCAGTGGTCATTAGTGGTCAGTGGTTGTCATCAGTGGTCAGTGGTCAATAATAGTGGTCAATATATGGTGGCCAGCAGTGGTCAGTAGTTAGCGGTGATCAGCAGTAGTCAGCGGTCATTAATGGGCAGCAGTGGACAGCGGTCAGCAGTGGGCAGTAGTAGTCAGTGGACTGTAGTGGTCAGTAGTGGTAAGTGGTGGTCACTGGGTAGTGGTTGTCAGTGATCTGCAGTGGTCAGCAATGGTCAACGGTCAGTGGTGGTCAGTTGTCAGTTTCAGTTTGCAGTTAATTAAATCAAAAACAAAAAACCTTAATAATGCGCAAATGTGACAAAAAAACAACAACCCGCAATCTGAAGATTTGGACGTAGTGGTCAGCAGAGGCAAGTATTGGTCAGTAATGGCCAACAGTATAGTGAAATCCTGCTAAAACGTTCCAATATTGCAAAGTGATGCAAGCTAAACTCTGATAGTGGTCAGTAGTGGTCATACAGCGGTCAAACATCTTCAAAGACATAATGCACAAATGCGACAACATAATGCAGACTGAACACTCTTGATCTGTGGTCAACAGTTTCAGTTTCAGTACCTCAAGGAGGCGTCACTGCATTCGGACAAATCCATATACGCTACACCACATCTGCCAAGCGGATGCCTGACCAGCAGCGTAACCCAACGCGCTCAGTCAGGCCTTGAGAAAAAAAACAAAAAAAACTTAGACCTAGGGGAATATAGACCCGGGGAAATGTAGACATGCTCCCCTGCACTTCATGCCAACTAGGTTACTGTTAACCTCTCTGATGTTGTCTGAAAGTGAGCATGATGTGAGCGGACGTGGCATGGCACGTGAAGGACATACGTGTGTGGGGGTGGGGGTGGTGGTGGGCGGGTGTTTGTCTGTGTGTGTGAACATTGACGCTAAGGTCAAAAACAGGATTGCCTAAGTCAGCGCCGCCTCAGGGAGACTTCGTGAGAACGTCTGGGAGCGGAGACGACTCAGCTCTACCACTAAGCTGAAGGTCTACTGTGCAGTGGTCCTTACTACCCTCCTTTACGCCAACGAGACCTGGACTGTTTACAGCAGACACGCCAAACAGCTCAACCGCTTCCACCAGAGCTGTATTTGTAGACTCCTCCACATCAGGTGGCAGGACAAAGTCCCCGACACGGAAGTCCTGGAAGGAGCTGGCCTCTGCAGCGTCTATACCCTCCTGCAGAAAGCCCAAGCCAGGTGGGCTGGACATGTGGCCAGAATGCCAGACAGCCGACTGTCTAAGCAGCTGCTGTACGGAAAACTGTGTCAGGGCAAGCGCTCAGTTGTAGGGCAGAAAAAACGCAACAGAGACTGTCTCAAAGCGTCCCTCAAAGTCCTTGGCGTCGACATAAACACTTTGGAGACACTTGCTCTGGACCGACCAGCTTGGCGTAGCAAGATCGCCACAGGAGCCCGTGCAGTTGAAGCCAGGCGCATCACCGAAGCGCAACGAAAGCGTGCTGTGCGCAAGGCCTGAGCAGCATCCACTGCTACAACAGCACCCAGTCACTTGTGTCCCACATGTGGGAGAGACTTCAGGGCCCGGATTGGCCTCACCAGTTACCTCCGGACCCACAGCCACCAGTCTTTCATCTGACTTTTGAAGCCATGGTCATCTTCGAATCCGAAGGACGAACATCATCACATCACATTTTTGACTAACATCATCACATCACTTTTTTGCATTAATTGCAAAAGTGGCTTGAGCTTTGGAAGGAGTTATATGAATTCCCATTATTATTATTATTATCATCATTATCATTAATGTAAATGAGATACAGCCAGGAGGGGTATGAAATGGCTCAGGCTGGTTTAAACCCGGGGTAGAAAGTAGCCAAGGCTACTTCTTACCCGGGGTAAGAACCAGCCAGGGATAGAGTTCGGCCTGTTACACTGGGTATGTTCTGGTTTCCATAACCCACGGAATGCTGACATGCATTACAGGATCTTTAACGTGCGTGTTTGATCTTTTGTGTGCGTATAAACACAAAAGGGGTTAAGGTACTAGCAGGTCTGCACATATGTTGACCTGGGAGATCGAAAAAATCTCCACCCTTAACCCACCAAGTGCTGCGGGAATCGAGCTTAGGAAACTCGGGTGAGAATCCAGCGCTCTGACAATTTGACCACGGCACCTGTCGTGTGTGTGTGTGTGTGTGTGTGTGTGTGTGAAAGCTGACAATGCATGGGTTTATGACAACTGAGTTAAGCTTTCCACTCGTGCTTGGCATACATTTTGTTACTTCTCTTGCATCATGTTCGGACCCCCAAGAATAAGGTGCAAAAGAAAGTATTTTCTAAATATTCTGTTTGTATCATTTTTCAATAGTATATTGTGTATATTTTGTCCTATTTTCTTCACATTATTTACTTCATCCTTTATGGGCTGCTTTAGGAAGTCATTGGATTGTGACTTTTCCCCGCTATGATTGAGTACACCACTAAATTATGTTTGGTGTTTCGGTGTCGCTTGCAATTGGGGCTGACATTTCAACGTCAATGCTTAGATATATGAGTAGTCCGCAGGGGGTGAAACTGCAGTCCTAACAGGCATGCAGTTGGCTCTCATCATCGGAGAAAATTCAAATGTATCCCAATTGGAGCCTGAGAAGGGTTTCAATTTTACAGTTCTCTTTTTAATCAATGCAAAGTCATTTTGAAATGGTTCCCAATTGCAGCCTGAGAAGGGTTTCCATTTTAGAGATCTCAATAAATCTATGC